>WHVE01000692.1:0-70294 GCA_015178995.1 Trichophaea hybrida | reverse complement strand
TAGCTTAGCAGGGGTTAGGGACGGGAACTCAATCACTTTGTGGGGTACAAACAATTTGTCGGGTGAAGTGACGTATAGTTGTTTGTCTGTTTTAAGACTAGTCCTATCAAGCCCGCGTGTCATATGGCACGGAGCCTCATCTCGCTGGAGGGGTGTGCAACTTGAACCTTCGGTAGCTTTCTTTACCCCTGAATTGGTGCTCCTCACCATACACTTGTCGCACCCCATCTACCATTCACCATACACTCGTCGCACCCAATCTACCATTCACCATACACTCGTCGCACCCCATCTACCATTCACCATACACTCGTCGCACCCCATCTACCATTCACCATACACTCGTCGCACCCCATCTACCATTCACCATACACTCGTCGCACCATCTACCATTCCCATACACTCGTCGCACCCCATCTACCATTCACCATTCACTCGTCGCGCCCCATCTACCGGAGATACTGTAACAACGGTTATCAGTATGAGTCGTCGGGCAAACCAGTTCTTACGATTGCGATGCACACTATGTGGAAAGCGGATCCGCAACTCCCTGGTCTTGCTCAACATTATCGAAACGATCACCCAGAGGCGTTTGACGACACGGGAGAGGTAATGGAACGACTTGGAACAGAAGCAAATTGGAGATCTAGTAAGTAGCGAGATGAGCAAAGCAAAATGTAAACGAATGCAGGAGAACCTGACAGTACCCAAGGGTTCATACCAGCCGCGCAGACCTCCGAGAGCGCTCCCATACCCGAGCTACCAGAGAAACATGACGTCACATTTGTAACCGCGAGGAAAGTCACCCACACAGAAGTGTATAGAGAGGCCGCAGGTGGGCAAGTGGTGGGAGAGGCTACGAGCCTCTATGACAAACACCGGAAACCGAATTGGAACCCGTGGCACCCATTTGCAAATGCGTTCGATTATCAACAAGCCCGTGCTCTGGGTACACAAAGCAAAACTTGGGTAAACGACTATCTGCGGCGCGGCCTGGACGATTTCCGTACGACATCGTTCCAGACAGCATCTGAGCTCTGGGAGCTGCTGAGGTGCCTCGACTTCGGACTGGGAGCAGAGAGTTGGCTTCAGGCGCCTGGGAAATATGGCAACATATACTGCAGGGACATTTTCAAGTGCATCCAGTTTCTTTGGGGCATTTACCGTTTGCGGAGCACCTGGATTTCGCTCCGGTGCAGCTGTACGATTCGGCTAATCATCGAATCTATAGTGAGATGAACTCAGGAGATTGGTGGTGGGAAACTCAGGAGCAATTACCCGACGGTGCAACAATTGTGCCAGTAATCTTCGCCTCGGACAAAACCCATCTCACGAATTTCTCTGGCGACAAGAGCGCCTGGCCACTATATATGAGTATCGGGAACATTCAGAAAGATGTTCGTCGTGCAGCATCAAAGCGGGCCTGGATTCTGGTGGGATTCATTCCAGTTCCACCGAAAGGCGCAACTGATATAGACTCTTCATGGCACCACGCGATCCATACCATCCTGAAACCACTTAGAGAAGTCGATATCAGAGGCACTGGTTACGAGTGGGATTGTGCCGACGGTTTCAAACGTACCTGCTACCCGTTGTTAGCAGCATGGATTGGGGACTACCCGGAGCTCGCAATGATCACGAAGATAGTCGGAGGAGCATGCCCTGTGTGTGAAGTACCGAAGGGACCTGAGATGGGCCATGGCAAAGGATTTCGCAACTGGAGCCTCGATGTACGTCACGCTATCAAGAGCACCTGGAGGAGAATCGACTTGATGAATTCAAAGAGGTGCATCTACAACCGACTTCGAATCTCTTCTGGGATTATCCTCTGTGCAACGTCTATCGCCTTTGGCAACCAGATGCGCTTCACCAACTCTATTTGGGGATCGTGAAAGATCTCTTCAACTGGCTTTTGGAGTACCTCACCGATCGAGGCTTGAAAGCTGAATTCGATGCCCGGTTCACCTCAGTTCCACACTACCCGAACATGTTGCGTTTCTCTAAACCCTTTGATGCTCTCAAGAATGGATCCTGGCATGGCAAAGAAATCCGAGAAATGCTCAGGAGTCTATCTGCAGTATGTGCTCCCCTGCTTTCCAGCGACGTTGCAGGGAAAACAATCTCAGAAAGTGCATCTGATACGGAGGTTATGAAAACGATTCGGGCACTGATTGAATTTTCTTTACTAGCCAGCCAGCGAACGCACTCGGATATCTCGTTGAAATATCTCGACGAAGCTCTCGAAAGCTTTTACAAGTGCAAACAAATCTTCACTCCTCAACATGCTACTGAGGCTCGGACAAGGCGTTTAGAAAGCGACTTCCAAGCGCAGGCAGCAAAACTTAAAGAGGTGGCGATGGAGAAGATAGAGAGAGAGCTTCATAGGGAGATTTATGGTATCACAACTGGGCAGCGGAGAACTTTTGAGGTGCACCTGAAAGAAGAGAAGCTGCGCGCCACTACCTGGAATGCAGAGGAGCGGGCGACAACAATGGTACGACTCGAAGCAGAGCTCTACGGAGCGTCCACAGACCAGCTTGCCCGGTTTGGCCAGTTGTTTAAAGAAGCTCAGGACCGCCTGGAACTCAAGCTGCGTCCCGAAGCTAGCCGTGGACCGACAAGCAAGTTTGCTCGAGAACTTGAACGAGAACGTCACGCCATCATGACTGCCGTGTTCGGTGCATCGAAGGTCACTGTCGCTGCAAAGCGGGAGTTCGAGCGGCGCCTGTTGGAAGCTGAGAAAGCAGCAACACATTGGTCAGAGGAGCGCCAACAAGAGGTTGCCCGGTGTCTGGAGATAGAGGTTTACGGGCAAGCCATGCAGCTCAAGCTGCTTTTCGTCACGCCATGACGGAGAAGCGCCTGAAGTATGATCAGGAATGGGACTCAAGGCAAGGTCCGAATTTACGGAAGCAGCTGACGCTGCAATTCTATCACTTCGGAAAACCTAAAATGCACCTCCTCTGTCATTACCGTGAGTTCATCACCAGGATGGGTGCTCCTGATAATTTTCAACCGAGATCTCAGAGCTCTTGCACATTTCGAACGTCAAAGAAGCGTACCGTGCCAGCAATGGGGTCAACTTCATGCTACAGCTTCTTCAGCACAATGATCGCTACACCGCGATGGACTACATGGAACACACTCTTCGGTGGCTTGCTTTGTACGGATGGTATGTCGAGGAGAGTGCAGTAGTCCTTAACATGATGACGGGTCGAGAGAAACGGCAAATGACCAGGTGCGCCCGGCAGAAAAGGATCCTTGCCGGCGAATCTGAACCTTTGATTCGACCCAGTACACAACCTCTGCGGCAGTTTAAACTTTCAACTATTTGTGCACGTTCACGGTCTTTCAAGCGGATATCACTAGCTGAAGCAGCTGCAACCTTCAACATTCCGACATTGCCATCACTTGTCAGGCAGCATCTGCATGAGATCTGGGGCCGTGATGCGGTCAGTGTGATCTGGGGCTACGGAAATGAGTTCAAGGAAGACGTAACCTTACAACCTCACAATAAGGTCGCTTTCTACACGCCGGAATTTCATAACCTTCAGCAGATGAACCGGATCCTGCTCGACTGCAGCGTTGAGGGTACGCCAGATGGTGAGACGCACAGGCGGCCACCGCAGGTGATATGGGTGCGCGTGGGCGAAAATACGGATGATGGACTCCGCAGGCGCCGCCCCACATTTCCCATTCTATACTTCACCTTTTCACCACCGACCAGGACCTCGCTGGTAAGTGGGATGATTGCGAGGACTGGCGGCCGGCTGTTGCAGCAGCACCCTCATTTCCTTTCATCCCTTCAAGCCTGGGTTGATAGACCATCACCGCTGGAGTTGGCCGTTGTTGTCGGTACACATTTCGAGCATCGTTTAGGGCACCCTCAAGAAGTGGATGGGTTCGTCAGAGTGGTAAAGGAATCAACACCACATGTTATTGCCGTGGAGAAAATTGAAGGGCCGTGCCACTTGGTCCCAGAGATCTGGGCAGCGACAGGGAACGGTTCGGTATGGATTGTAAATAATCAAGTGGATTTGGATACGTACTGGGATGTATATTAAGACAAAACACATATGGACGAAAGGTTTGGAGCCACCTCTGCAATTTATCCAAACGAATGAGAGGAGTCTCACGCAGGGGTGCGCTTGAAATCCAGCTGGTGAATATAGACAATATATTAGTGTAATGAGATCTAAAGATGTCTATTTATACAAATCTCTCGTGACGATGCTTGAAGTAGCAGCGATGAATTGACAGCATGATCTATGAATAGAGTCACATATGATGCCAATTGGCAGTGAGGGCTGCGGAGCGTCAGGGAGGCACGCGGAGCAGAGTACGCGAAGGAGCAAGTTTGTGGACCTCCCAGGAAGTGGTAGGAATGCTGTGAGATGCTCCTGTGCGATTGTGGAAAGTTCACAGGTGCACCGGGAGCTGCCTGGAGCGCGTCGGAGCATAGTAAAATGATACGGGAGGGTTTGGGAGCCTCCCAAGCCCCAAGGAGGATCCCGGAAGGTGGGTGCCAGGCCAGGGAGGAAATTGCATTTTCCTGATGCAGCTTCTTCTGTTCGTTGCTGAATGCCTTCGGTTTTCCGGCTATCTTTAACGCCAACTGCACCTTCCACCCTCGAAGTTCCTTCCTATCTTCTCCTGAGAAGCTGGTAATGTCATTTACCTATTCCTCACGTTCTTCCCTGTCCGTCCTGTCCCCTGTTTCTCCCCTTCGTCCTTCCGTCAATTTCAGGATCCTGGTTACCTGCTGTCGATTTTCTTCTGCCAGATCCCTGAACTTTTCCATTTGAGCTTGAGTATCTTCCAGATCTTGTTTCAATTCCGCCAGGTCAGGATTTGCTTCCTCCAATGCTTGTGTTAGGATCCAGATTTCTTCAACCAGGACCCCATGACTGCATGTTTGCGGTGTATCTGTTGTTTCCGCTGTCTGTTGAGTATGCAGTAGTTCCTGCTTCAGATTGTCCCTCTCTTGGACGACTTTTTCTCCTTCTGCCAACAATTCCGATATTCGTACTTCCGCATTCTTCACAGATTGCTGTTTCTTGAGCAATTCATTCAGTCTGGTGGTCGGTGGTAATTGGCTTATTGCTTTCCGCCCTTTGTTGATGTCCCTGATGTGCTCCCTGAACTGTACTTCGCTCATGGCTTCTATGTTTTTGTTGCCACAATTTCCAGCTCTATCTGTAGGGCTCCTGTCAACGTGACGTCGCGAGTTGGTCTCGAGGATTCTCCGGACATCTTTCGGATGATGTAGAGAGGCGGCTGTGAGGAGGCGGGGTTCTGTTAAACAGTCTCTGACTTCGTTTATGTTGTCTTGGATTGATTGAACTGCCGCTTCGATTTCTGCTTCTAGAAATGGGCTGACCATCTACCAGAAGAACACCTCGTGTTTGCTGGGAGTTGTTACGATGATCAGCGGGGTTGATAAAGGGGCCGGATGTAACTCGCCGTCGACTTCCTTTCCCTTGTTCACTTTTCTTTCATTGTAATCCGCCAACGAGATTTGGCTTTCTACGTCCTTCTGTGTTGCCCTGATCGTGGATTCAGATTTTGTTGATTGATCTTCTGCTGCTCTGCCGATTGTTGTATGCGATCCTCCGCAGTTATGTGCGCAGTAGCAAGGTTCCTTGTTGTGGCAATCGATGTGAAGACCTTAATACTTGGTCCAGAAGTTTTTAAATACTGCGTCGTCGATTTGGAGGCCTCCTCCGTTGCTTGCTGCTTCTGTCCAGTAGCTATTCCAAGGTGATACCGCTAGTGGTTCGTCCCAGAAGTATGCTTCCAATGGTTCCTCGGATTCGTGGAGGATAGTGTCGATGCTATCAAAGGCGTACAGGGGTTCTTGTTCGAAGAGGTTGAGGGTTCGACCAGCTAGGTCGAGGAAATTGTTCCGGGATTGTTGAGGTTTGTTGCTTTCGTATGCTGGCATTTAAAACAGCGTCCATGCTTCACGTCGATGTTTCCACTGGCACACAACGCAGGAATGTCTTGAAAAGCTGTGTACTGTGAGATTGTTTTCGAAGTTTCCAACTGACTTAAACACGGAACAAAGGGGGTTGCAAGGTCTGTGGCAAAAGTAACAACAGCTTTGATGAAAGTAGCGGCACATATACTGAATTATAACCGGTAGAATCGATTGTAGACTCGTTCTTCTATCAAGGTTTCAAGGCTCGATATTCTAGGGGTTATAAAAAACAAACGTGAGGGTACAGTAATCGCGGGTACTGTGTAACAAACTAGAGACTCGAATTCCGGAATCACAGAAGTGAACAGAGGTTGATGCCGAAGCTATTGATTGTTTTGTAGACTAGAGAACGAGTGAAGAAACAAACCTATCCTCCGCAAATCCAGCATCCATATATACAGTTAACGCGTCCGTCCTCACCTTTGCTCACTCGTTCCAAAATACATCCTAACTCCAACCAACTATGTACGCAACCCTTTCAGTCCGCAGCCTACGCTATAACCATCACGCCATATTTTCAACGCAACCGACAAAACCTGATTCCGACCAACCAAACGTGATTCTAACGAACAAAACCTGATTCCAACCAACAAAACCTGATTTCCTTCGTATTCCTGTATCCCAATCATCGATCCATATTCCTCCCTCGATATTCACTCGACACAACTGTGACAGCTTGAGCAGAATCCATTATCCAGCCTCAGCAACCCCAGTAGCCACCATGAACATGAACACCATGGACTTACAAATCATCCGGGAAGAGGAAAGGAAGCAGGAGGTATGTGCATTACCAGTTGAAGTGGCATATTTCAGATCAATTGTCAAAGTCCCCCATGAGAAAGCCGAAATTACCAACTATGCCAATCATCAGGCAACTCGGCATTGGAACAGGAAGCACAATCGGAAAAACACCTTCCGGGCAAGGCTACTTCAGCTTGACTGTGGCCTTTTTCTTCGCAGGGAAACTGGAACACTGTGCATCCCATCGGACATGTGGAACAACGTCATCTCAGAAGCTCATTACTCACAGCTCAGCAGCACCCACTAAGGAGCAGAACAAATGGCGGCAACTATTGCATTACGGTTCCATTAGCCTCAGCTAACTCATGTAATAACATTATGGGTTCAGGGTTGCCAAGTATGCCACAGTGTGAAACATTCCAATCGACCTCCCTATGGCTTACTGCATTCGTTGCCAATTCCAGAGACATGGTCCCCAAGGGTTAATGTGGACTGTATTTTCAAGCTGCCAGCTACGGGCAAGGAAGGCTACAGCAGCATAATGACAATTATCAATCCACTAACCATGAGAGTCAGGTGGAAAGCAGCTAAGGAAAAAGATTTAACTGCAGAAGCATTCATCAAAGATTTAATTGACATGTGGGTATGAACCACTGCAATCCCAGACGATATAATATCTGATCGGGATACACGTTACATCTGGAATTTCTTAGTTTCCTTTACTGCCCAGTTGGGAATTAAATGCGGCCACAGTACCACCTATTATCTCCAGACAGTTGACCAAAAAGAGGACCTGAACGCAGTGGTCAAATGTAACCTGAAGGCTTACCTAGCATGACACCCAAAGATGTGGGATCGTCTTCTTCCACTGGCAGAATTTACATACCACGCTGCTTACCATAATTCACTCAAGACATCTTCATTTTGGGACAATATTGGTTTCGTGCCAAGAATGCCAATTGACTTCCCTGTACCAACTCCGTGTCCAAATTAAGTGTCAAAAGTCAGCATGTAAGCCGACGAATTCACCGAGCAGCAGATGTCAGTCCTCGATATTCTAGGAGAGCGGACGAAGGCAGCACAGACAATGATCATTCTGGAGACCAAGAAGTCTCGCCGCCCACACGACTTCAAGGTGGGAGAGTCAGTGCTTCTCGATACCTTGCTCCTCTTGATTGGCTATGCAAATCTCACCATATCTGAGTTGTCAAGTTTTAATTAAAGGAAATGTCATCAAGAATTCTTTGGCCTGTTTCGCATCACCGAAGCCATCAGTGTCAATGCTGTCCGGTTGGATACGCCTGCTCATTGGACAATGCCTGTTGTGTTCAATGTATCCCATTTTGATCATGACTGTGTGGATTATCGCCAAGAACCTTTCTCGCCTCTTCCATTACGGATGATGACGGATGAGGATCCGGAATACACAGTGAAAGCAATTCTTGAGCATCAGGGCTCATCAATCAAATCCCTACAGTACAAGGAGAAGTGGCTTGGATACCCCGAACCTGATTGGCAGCCATTGGTCAACCTGAGAGGCGGATGGAAAGAGTTACTGCAGCTGTACAACCAAGAGAAGGGTCTTTTGGTCTATATGTGGATGCAGGAAGGTTAAGGATTGGTTCTCAATGGGTTTTCATTGGCAGGGAGGTTAAGATTGGGGTTTCATTGGTTTGTACTGGGTTTTTGCGCAGGCCAGAGTTGTACTTTTTCGAAATGTTCTTTGGGAGTGGACATTAGTTTTATTGAGCTGGGGATAGTTGTGGATGGGTCTGCTGGGAAATTATGGTGCGGCTAAGTGCGGCTCCATACGGCACGGCTATGACTCAGCTATTGAGCACAGCCCAAGTTACCTGAGTGTCGCTCGTCGGTCAATAAAACCACCTTTTCGTGACCTCTTTCATATCTCTCATATCACCAATCCTGTCGGGTGAAGCTGAACAAGCTGGAGTTGGGGCTAGAGATGTTAGAAACAAGGGTGTTGTTGGCAACTATAGATGAGATCAAACCCCACCAATTAGCCCTCAAATCGAGTAATTTTCGAGCCACCCTAGACTTTTATTTCAAGTCCACACTGATGTGATACAGAGAAGCTGGATTCATCACATATCATTCACGAAATTCCAATTCGGGATCAACCTGGCAAGCTACAGTGCATTTGAGCACTCATTGATGGCTGTTTAATAATCATCTTCCTGCTATCCAGGCTGCTCCAACGACTTGGGGCAACACACGAACCTCCATTGACGGTCCCCCAGGGCCTGGCAGGTCCAATCATAATGTCTGCGGAAGAGTGCCAAAAAACTAGCTTCTCAGTTCGGAATTTTCAACACTTGACATCAGTACACCAATTGAAGGTGTTAGTCATTCCGATAACAACATATGACCGAGTGGTCGGCTCGCCATAGTTCAACGTGAGAATCTAGGATATCAACATAAATCAAGGCTGACTTTTTCCTGTGCAGACCCCAAACGCCAATGCAAATATACTGGTGGCCACCGACGTGACATTAGAACAATTGTAGGCGGAGAGCAACGGCTCTCTGCAGAAGCGTGATGATGTCAATATGCTTCCAGACCTACACATGCTTTGAGCCACCGCATTCAATGACCTACTAGCTGGCAATGAGGTTGTCAAGACCTTCACCCTATGAATTGACGATTTCCAAGGGTTGCTGGGAGCTTCCGAGGAAGGTACATGCATCACAGATGGGAGAAGTCCCATGAGCTGGACGAGCGTGGATGTCACGGTTGTGTCGAGTGAGGATCGGAGGAGGAATATGGATCGATGATTGAGATACAGGAATACGAAGGAAATCAGGTTTTGTTGGTTGGAATCAGGTTTTGTTGGAAAGAATCAGGTTTTGTTGGTTGGAATCAGGGTTTGTTGGTTGCGTGGGAAATATGGCGTGATGGTTATGGCGTTGGCCGCGGACTGAAACGGTTGCGTACATAGTTGGGTGGAGTTAGGATGTATTTTGGAACGAGTGAGCAAAGGTGACGACGGTCGGGTTTACTGTATATAAGGATGCTGGATTCGCAGAGAATAGGTTTGTTCTTCACTCGCTCCCTAGTCTACAAAAAATGAATAGCTTCGGCAACCAACCTTTGTTCACTTCTGTGATTCCGGAAATCGAGTCTCTTGCCTGTTATGCAGTACCCGCGATCACTGCTCATCCCCCAACACCTACCTCCTAGTTTGGTCTTTATAACCCCTAGAACTCCGAGCCTTGAACCCTTGACAGAACAACGAGTCTACAATCGATTCTACTGGTTATATTTCAGTATATGTGCCGCTACTCGCCTCGAAGCAGTTGTTACTTTTGTCACTGACCTTGCAACTCCCTGTGCTCCGTGTGTAAATCAGTTGGAAACTTCAAAAATAAGCTCACAGTACACAGCTTTTGGAGACATTCCTGCGTTGTGTGCCTGTGGAAACATCGATGAGAAGAATTCACGCTGTTTTAAATGCCAGCTTACGACAACAACAAACCTCATCAATCCCGAACCAATTTCTTCGATCTAGCGGGTCGAACCATCAACCTCTTCGAACAAGAACCCCTGAACGCCGTGGATAGCATCGACGCTATCCTCAATGAATCCGAGGAACCTTTGGAAGCATATTTCTGGGACGAACCACAAGCAGTATTCCCTTGGAATGGCTACTGGACAGAAGCAGCAAGCAACGGAGGAGGCCTCCAAATCGACGACGCAGTATTCAAAATTTGCTGGACCAAGTACTACAGTCTTCATGTCGATTGCCAAAACGAAGAACCGTGCTACTGCGAACATCACTGCGGACGAACACATTCAACAATCGGTAGAGCAGCAGAAGCTCAATCAACGAAATCTGAATCCACGATCTAAGAAGTACAGAAGGACAGAGAAAGCCACATCTCGTGGGCGGATTACAACGAACGAAAAGCGGACAAGCGAAAGGGAGTTGACCGCGAGTTACATCCGGGCCCTTTACCAACCCCGCTGATCATCGTAACAACACCCAGCAAACACGAGGTGTTCTTCTGGTAGATGGTCAACCCGTTTCTAGAAGCAGAAATCGAAGCGGCAGTTCAACAAATCCAAGACAATATTGACGAAATCAGCGACTGTTTAACAGAACCCCGCCTCCTCACAGCCGCCTCTCAACATCATCAAAAAGATGTCCGGAGAATCATCACGACCAACTCGCGATGTCACGTTGACGGGAGCCTTACAAACAGAGCTGGAAGTTGTGGCAACAAAGAATACAGAAGCTATGAGCGAAGTACAACTCAGGGAGCACATCGGGAACATCAACAGAGGGCTGAAAGCGATAATCCAACTACCAACGACCAGCAGACTGAACGAATTGCTCAAGGAACAGCAATCTGTGAAGAATGCGGAAGTACGAGTATTGGAATTGTTGGCAGAAGGAGAAAAAGTCGTCCAGGAAAGGGACAATCTGAAGCAGGAACTACTGCATACTCAACAAACAGCGGCAACAACAGAAACACCGCAAACATGCAGTCATGGGGACCTGGTTGAAGATATCCGGATCCTAAAACAAACATTGGAGGAAGCAAATCCAGACCTGGCGGAATTGAAACAAGATTTGGAAGATGCTCAAGCTCAAATGCAGAAGTTTAGGGATATGGCGGAGGCCAATCGACAACAGGAAATCAGGATCCTGAAGTTGACAGAAGGAAGAAGGGGAGAAACAGGAGAAAGGACAGACAAAGAAGAGCGAGAAGAAAAGGTGAATCATATCACCAGTTTTTCAGGAGAAGATAGGAAGGAACTACCAGGGTGGAAGGTACAGCTGGCATTGAAGATAGCCGGAAAACCGAAAGCATTCAGCAACGAACAAAAGAAACTGAGGTATGCGGTTGGATGTCTGCGAGGAGTGGCTCTGGCACAGTTAATGCCATACTGTGATGAAATCTCACGGGAAGTCAAGCTCAATACCCTGAAAGACCTAATTGAGCTGCTGGATGTAGCATTGGGAGATCAAGCCAGAGCAGCAACGGCCAAAAGAGAACTCGAGAAACTCAGACAATGGGACCGCGAATTCTACGAATACTACGCGGAATTTCAAAGATACGTAGTAGATACCAAGTGGAACGAAGATGCACAACTGGATGCATTACGAAAGGGATCATCCAACGAGCTCAAACATTCCATACAACATATCGAGGAGCCAGAAAGCATGATCGAATACGTCAAGATGGTGTCAAAAAGAGACTCGCAACTGAGAAGGAGAGTGGCGGAAAGAAATCTGGGAAATGGGAGGGTTACAAGAGGTCCGATTCAACGACCAACACCAGATCCGCCCCAGATACTGCACCAGCAGGATCAGTTCCAGGTTATCACGGTCCTGCTCCAATGGATCTTTCGGCAGTAAAGGGAAAAATAATTACACCGGAGGAATGGAAGAGACGAATGGAAGGAGGATTATGTATGTACTGTGGAGATAGCAGACATTTCGCGGCATTGTGCCCAAGGAAGCTGAAGGCAGCATCAGGACAGACGGATGTATCACCTGTGAAGAAGGCAGCAAATGAAGGAGATGCAGATTCAACAACAGGAAAAGGAAACGAAGTGGAATCGGGAAAAGTTTAGTCCAGTGCAATAAGGATGGCAATTGCGCTGGAAACGAATTTCCTGTGTCAGTCAATGCTAGTGTTGGTATTTCGCAGTTTTCTATATCAGGCGCAGAAATAAAAGAGTCTTCTATGGGAAGCAAACATCTCATTGTGAAATGCTCGCTGAAAATACCAGACAAGATCATTGATACCCACGCTGTGATAGACTGCGGAGCTACTGGAATAGCATGTATTGACAAAGATTTCGTCCGCCATCATCAATTACAAGAACAAGAATTAAAAGAATCAAGAGAATCAGAAGTTATAGATGGAAGACCAATCGAATCAGAAACCATCACCTCTATGGCTAAATTGAACTTAGCCATACGCGGACATCAGGAACAGTTACCAGCATTCGTTACGAAACTTGGACACTATCCAATCGTACTGGGATTACCATGGCTACAACTTCACGATGTTACAGTCAAATTCCAAAAGAAAAGAATAGGATTCGAAAGCGATCACTGCCAGAAGCACTGTCAACATCATTCGAACGTATGGGTGTGGGGAAATCATATGGAAACAACGGAATCCGATGGACCGAAACTGGACATATGTGCCATAGCAGCAGCTCCATTCATATGACGGAATAAAAAGAAGAAACTGAAGATGTACGCGGTAACTTTATATGAATTGAACAAGGCCCTAGAAGTGAAGAACCTCCAAGAAAAACCGCTGCTACAGTTAATTCCTAAGAAATATCATGAGTTTCTCCCCCTCTTCGATAAAGTAATCGCTGAAAGGCTACCACCACACAGACAATACGATCATAAGATCACACTCCAAGACAGATTCACCCAACCCTTTGGACCAATATACAGCCTGTCAAGAGAAGAACTTCAGGTCCTAAAAGAGTGCATTGAAAAGAACTTGTCAAAGGGATTCATCAGATCGTCATTATTACCATACGGGGAAACAGTGTTTTTCGCACCAAAACCGAATGCAGGCTTACGACTGTGCGTGGATTACCGAGGACTCAACGAAGGAACCATAAAGAATCGATATCCGTTACCGTTAATCCAGGAAACCTTGTTGAGATTGTCAAAAGCCAAGTGGTATACAGAACTGGATGTCCGAAACGCATACAACATGATTCGAATAGCAGCAGGAGACGAATGGAAAACGGCATTTAGGACTCATTATGGCCTGTTCTAATCCCTCGTTATGCCCTTTGGACACACCAATGCACCAGCTAGCTATCAGGAATTAATCAACGATACTCTTCGCCCCTTTCTGGACATCTTTTGTACGGCATTCCTTGACGACATCCTTATTTACAGTGACTATTTAAAGGAACATCAGGAACACGTCAAAGCAATAATGACGATGCTTAAGGAGGCCGGTCTGTATCTGAAAGCGGAAAAATGCGAGTTTCATCAACAGGAAGTGAAGAATCTGGGATTGATAGTTGGGGTAAATGGCATTAGAATGGACCCGGAATTAGTCACAACGGTGAAGGAGTGGGAAGCACCTGCCAAGCTCAAGGAAGTTCAAGCGTTTTTAGGATTCGCAAACTTCTACCGAAGGTTTATAAGAACTTATAGCAGGGTGGTCCAACCATTAACCAAACTTACGAAGAAACTGGTACCTTTTCACTGGGGCCCTCATCAAAAGAGTGCATTTGCCGAATTAAAGAAAGCATTCACAACCGCACCAGTCATAGCACACTTCGACTACGAACAGGACATTTTCCTGGAAACCGACGCATCGAGTTATGTATCCACGTGAGTATTTTCACAGTACGACGATCAGGGAATCCTGCATCCAGTGGCATTCTTTTCAAAGAAACATTCACCAGCGGAAGAAAACTACGAAATCTACGATCAGGAGCTGGGAGCCATAGTTAAATGTCTGGCACAATGGAGACCGGAATGCGACGGGTCAGTACATTCTATCAAAATACTGACAGACCACAAGAATCTCGAATACTTCATGACATCAAAGCTGCTCAATAGAAGGCAAACAAGATGGTCGGAATTCCTATCAAGATTCAAGTTCAAGATTATATACCGTCCAGGAAAACAGGGTCAGAAGCCCGATGCACTCACCAGAATGCCAGGAGACATGCCTCCAAAGGGGGGGGCAGAAAAAACCCAACAAATCGTGCTGAAGACGGAAAATCTTGACCCAAGAATACAGAAGGGATTGGTGGTAGCATTTGCGGAAGTAGTCAGTCGAGAAGCAGATGAAGTTAGCTCAGAAGAGTTGTGGAATTGGATTCAAAGGGTGTGCAAGGACTGCCTGTATGACAGCAGCGAAGGACTGTGTGCCAACGCCACGGAAAACATCTGCGAAGAAACTTTGAAGAAACTTCAACAGATAAAGAATCATCACGATATTCCGGCAGCAGGACATCCAGGACGAGCAAAAACCTTCGAACTCCTCAAAAGAAGTCATCAATGGCCCGGTATGAGGAAAGGACGTGGACAGATACGTACGAAATTGCCACGTATATCAACACAGCAAAGCAACCCACCAGAAGATCCACGGATGGCTCAAACCACTGGAAATACCGCAACAACCATGAAAAGATCTGAGTATGGATTTCGTGGTGGGACTACCGGAGAGCGAGGGGTACAATGCCATATGGGTAGTGGTTGATAGGTTGTCATAAATGAAACATTTAGTACCATGTCGGGACGATACAGTCGGCAAGAAGGTTGGCGAGATGTTTATACAAGAGGTGTTTAAGTTACATGGCTTACCGCACACCATAGTATCGGACAGAGGACCTCAATTCCAGTCAGAATTCTGGAGACATGTGTGTGAAAGACTCGGAATCGAACAAAGACTGTCATCCGCGTTTCATCCGCGGACAGATGGACAAACAGAACGAATGAACGCCATTATGGCACAGTACCTCAGGGCCTTCATCAATCATCAACAGAACGACTGGACACAGTGGCTACCAATGGCAGAATTCGCATCGAACAATCACACCTTGGAAACAACAGGATGCTCACCATTCTTTGGCAATTACGGATTTCATCCAAGCATGACTTTTAGTCAACATCCGATTCAGAATGGAAACAATATCAGGGAAGTAAATGCAAACATGCTCTGCCAGAAAATGAACGATATCTACCAACAGATGAAGGCTGAAATGACTCGAGCGCAAGATATCCAGGCGGAACAAGCGAACAAGCATCGACGGGAGGGAGTGCAGATGAAGGTTGGGGATCGAGTCTGGATGGACGCCAGGAATATTACAATACAACGACCCAGCAAGAAACTTGACTGGAAACGCCTGGGACCCTACAAGATTATGGAGATCGTCAGACCATGGGCCTACCGGTTACAGTTACCCAAGGATCTTAATATTCATCCAGTACAACCAATCTCCCGCTTGATCAATGTATCGGAAGATCCCTTGCCCGGGCAAATCGAATCCGCACCACCTGCAGTTATTGTGGACGGAGAAGAAGAATACGAAGTGGAACGTATCGACAACGCGAAGATGTTTCGACAACAACTGCAGTATCCAGTCAAATGGAAAGGCTATGATGAAAAACTCTGGGAACCGGCAGTCAATGTGGACGGACTTCAAGCAATCGACGTATTCCTCAAAGAACAATCTGGCAAACCCGGATCAATAGCCTTGTCAAAACTCGGCCTGTGGAAGGGGGAGCTACTGTCACTGTTGTGTCGAGTGAGGATCGGAGGCGGAATATTGATCGATGATTGATATTCAGGAATACGAAGGAAATCAGGTTTTGTTGGTTGGAATCAGGTTTTGTAGGAAAGAATCAGGTTTTGTTGGTTGGAATCAGGTTTTGTTGGTTGCGTTGTAAATATGGCGTGATGGTTATCGCGTAGGCCGCAGACTGAAAGGGTTGTGTACATAGTTGGGTGGAGTTAGGATGTATTTTGGAACGAGTGAGCAAAGGTGACGACGGTCGCGTTAACTGTATAAATGGTTGCTGCATTCGCGGAGGATATGTTTGTTCTTCACTCGTTCTCTAGTCTACAAAACAATCAATAGCTTCGGCAACCAACCTTTGTTCACTTCTGTGATTCCAGAAATCCAGTCTCTTGCCTGTTACGCAGTACCTGCGATCACTGCTCATCCCCCAACACCAACGTCTTAGTTTGGTTTTCATAACCCCTAGATCTCCGAGCCTTGAACCCTTGATAGTGGAGGAGCAGCCACTGTTGTTGCAGCTGAGGAGTAACCCACAATGCGGGGCGTTAATCACTGCTACCAGTATGCTGAGTCACAGAGGGAGGATGCATGCCATGGTCATACTCCATTGTGATGGGATAGTGGTACCGCTACTCCAGGGAACTCCTACCCTCTATCAGACAAATCGACAACACACAGCTAATGAGATTAGATGGAGCAATGTCAGAGACGATATCGTCTGATGATGCAGGCCGTATCCCTGCAAAGTTTCATGAGTTCGTTGAGGTGTTCAGTCAGGCCAAGGCCAAGACACTTCTGCCTGACCACCCAATTGGCTATTCAATTGATCTAGAACCCGGATTCAGGTTGCGATCTGGGCGCATATATAACCTTGTGGAGGTCGACTTGAAGACTCTGAAGAATTACATTGAGACAAGCATAGGAATTGGGTTCATTGGGTGGTTATCCTCTCTGGTGGTGGCAGCGATCATTTTGCCAAGAGGAAACACTGAGAATTAGGATATGGTGTTGAATAGCGTGATCCCAATACAGCAAAAATGAAGAACTGGTACACTCTCTCTTCGATTTCAGAGATTCAGGAACGTGTGGAAGGCACCTTGGTCTTTACAATACTTCACCGTTGTAGAGCCTATCACCTTATTTGCAATAAGGATGGTAACAATTACAAAACAGCATTCTGAACCCTATACGGTCAATTCAAGCACAATGTCATGCCATTTGGCTCAACACATGCCCCAGCTATATTTCTGGTCAATATCGATAATGGTCTGCAGTCCTGCATCCACAACATCGTCCTATTCGACCTTGATGATATCCAGATTGACTCCAGAAATGAGACGGATCATGACGAGCATGTACTACAGGTGTTGGAACAAGCTTAAGAGTTTGGACTTCATTGCAAGGCCGAGAATTGCCAATGTGCAGTGACTGAGGTCGGTAATCTTGGCTTCCTGATCAGATCTGATGATGTTGGCATGCAGTCGGACTGAATAACAACAATCAAGGTTCGGCTGACCCCTGCGTCAGTAACAATGTACAAGTGCTGCTTGGATTCACACACTTCTACCGGAAATTGATCTGAAAATCTGCCAAAGTCACTGTTGCACTAAAGGAATAACTGAAATCCAATGGCCAGCGCAGTAAGCAGAAACAACCAACAAATTGATCACAACCAATCAATTGGAAATGGAAATAGAAATGGGCAGCCAAGCTAGCCTTCCAGAAACTCAAAAACACCATCACCGCTGCACCAAATCTGTGGAATTTGGACCTCACCAAACGAATTTTTCTCTGGACCGATACATGTGCCTTTGCAATCCCAGTCATCCTGAATCAGTTTGACAGTTTTGGAACCCTCTGACCAGTCAATATTTTCTCTGGAGAGTGCTCGCCAGCTGAGCACAATTATGACACATACGGCGTAAGCTCTTCCCAATCGTCGAGACCATGTACCTGTGGCGTCACTATATCACAGGAGCCAGAAACAAAATTTCAGTGCAGTGTGACCACAAGAACACTGAGTATTTCCAAACTTCCAAAGTGCTTTTACAGCGACCAGCTAGATGGTTGGATATTCTTTTGGCGTACAACTTCAGCATTGAACATCAGGACGGCCTGAACAACCCCACCAATGGCCCGTCATGGCGGCCCAACTACATGCAAACCTACAAGAAACCCATAAGCCGACTGTAGGCAACCATGCCAGGGAGGGCCAGTAAACATGGAGTTGAACCATATAATCATTTCCTTCCGGCAAGTCAGATGGCCTGCTCTTCCGACACATTGGCAATCGACATCAATTTGAAGATAGTCAACTCGCGCATTCGAAACACCACGGTAGACGAGATCTATTGGAAGATCTTCACTGGAGCGCTGACTGATGATGCAATGATATACGTTTCTGCAGAACAGACACTTTGTGCTGGAGTGATATGTCTGTTTCATGACAACCACAAATCAGGTCATTTCGGAGCTCTTATGATGATTGAACTAGTTTCTAGGTACTTCTATTGGCCTGTTAGGGACATACACATGAAGAAGTACGTCAGTGGCTGTGATGGTTGCCACAGTATCATGGGCCCAGGGCGCACATGATATGGCGCAATGATGCCCTTGGCATGTACGATGGAACACTGGGCAGGCTTCACCATCGATTTTGTCACTGACTTGCTGCAATCAACTGAATTTGAGTACATGGGAAGTGCGGTCAGTGTCAATCGGAAAACAAAAAGTGCGATTCATCCGCCATGCTGTCATGATGTCGATTCACCGCAACTGCACTGACTCTGAGTGCAGCATAAGATTTACAAGCAAGGTGTGCCCAACAAAATCGTCACTGCTAAATGAGGCCGATTCACAAGCTGATTCTGGATGATTGTATGATTTCATATGAGTTCTGACTGCCCGCTCTCGACAACCTTCCACCCAAAGACAGATGGACAGACGGACAGGCAAAATCAGATGATGGAGCAGTATCTCTGAGCCTTTTCCAACTAAGAGTAGGATAACTAGGTTCAGCTTCTCCCATTGGCCAAGTTTGCATGCCACAATTCCGTATGCCACTTGACGAGGATGACACCTTTCTGGGCCAATTACAACATCACTCCAACCTGGCAGTTCAAAGCTCCCAAAACCCCTTGGAACAAGAGCTTGGAGATGCAAGCCGACTCAAAGACAGCCGCCCTAGACGTGACAACCAACACCTCTGCCAAAATATATTGAAAATTGAATACCGGCAAGCCAGGTATGCCAGCAGCAAAGACACTTTTGCGGTCGGAAATGCAGTAGGGCTATCAATGAGACACATCCATAAAATGAGACCATCCAAGAAACTTGAATATCTGTAAGCAGGCCCATATACAGTGAGTAAGGTCTTCAACAAGAATTGGTACACAGCAGACCTTGGGATGACAATGCGATTTTATAACGTCTTCTACGTTTCTCTGCTTGACACATTCACGCCAGCACTGGCCGGCCAGCCTTGATCAAATTCTCAGCCAACGATGGTCCACGATTCTGACGAATGGGAGGTCGCACTGCTGCTTGACTCTAGGTAATGTTATCGATGTCTCCACTACTTTGTTCCGGGGGCAGCCTACACCTAAATCTGCCCAAGTTAGGAGCCCACCGAACCCCTTGGGCATGCTCATGAACTTGTCGACAGGTTCCATCAGCAGAATCTGGATAAACTCCGGCAGTAGTTAGAATACCACCACACCAGTGGATTGGAAGATTCGAAGGATTTGGTGGAATTGGCCGAAATTGGCACTTCTTGAGTTTCCTGTGTTTTTGATTTTTCACTGCTGATGGATTTCAGCCCAGCACAATTTGCATTGGCAAGGGTTTAACCACCTACCACTTGAGGTGGATATGCCTGTACACTGTATCTGCCATGTGATTGCCTGAGTGGCTCAGACTGGTTGTGGGACTTATAAAGACGTGCCAGGCTTATACAAAGATGCATGAACCTGGATATCTCTTCTTCTGCATGTACATATACATTGCAGCCCAAGAGGTATGCCGCGAGAGAGGAGGATGATGTAACAACAGAGGTCAGGCCTTAGCGTTGTGGATTGCAGCTGCCGGCAAGCCTAAGAGCCCAGGCTGAGTAAGTTCCAACCTTATATAGTCTCTGCACAGCTGCAATCTATGGGCAGTGATCATCTGACATATATACAATGATTCGAAATTACTTATTTTTGTTTGCAACGATACTGATCCAAATTGACATTCCAGTGAATATGAAGCCCTACTAGCCCATTCTCGCCCTCATATTTCTCAGCTTATCGCTATCACTGCAATGGTCCAGGGGTTTTTGTAAGTCTGACCATCATCTTGACATCGGCCTCCGGCTGTTGGATTTGATCTGCCCTTGGTTCTTTTGGGGCAAGATTGGGTTCATTCAATGTGGGCCTTTGTATTTCTGTGTTTGCAACAATATTAGAAATACGTTTGCATAGCTTTGAGGTTGGTTCCATTATTCCCTAAGATGGAGGCGAACATGCAAATACTCAGATCTGACCTAGTGTTGAAAGTAGTGCGAACTTTGAGACTTTCAGCTTGGTTTGGCAGTGTTTTTCCTTTCATGCAGATACACTGTCCAGATTTCCAGCTTCGGTGCTAATACACATTCCTAGTAAGGCTGTGCTGATGGAGTAGCCTTAGGCACACCGGCATATGTAACTCAAGATTTGCCAGAAGTTCAGGCCACCCTGCACTCTAGCTAGAGGTTAACCTGGGCGCTCTGACCAGATGAAAATGGACAGCATCTAGCCTACATTTGACAGCCAGAAGCTGGCGGACTTAGCAAGAATTTCGAAGTGTGGACTCGACTTAAAGTGCCACTCTCCCCATTACCCTCACCATCATCATCAGAATTACCATCACCACCACCACCGGTTTGTCATAATGCTGCAACTGCTGCAATTGAATATGAACTAACACAGGCAATGTTTGATTGGAGACACAATCCAGATTCAGCTGGTGAATCTGGTTCGGAGATTAGCTCTGCTCAATGCTGAAATTACCACTGATCACATTGTACCATCAATTGTTTTCTTCAATACTGTAGCCTTCAACATTGTGAGATTAGGTGGTAGGAGAATTTGTGGTCAGGCTAAGATAAGCATTAATAGTGAGACTCAAATAAGTGTGATTGTGAAACTGGAATATGCTTTGATGGTGAGGCTTGAATAAGCTCTGATTATAAGACTTCAATTAGCATCAATTGCATGAATCAAATCAGGATCGATGGTGAGAGTCAAATCAGCTTCAATAGTGGGACTCAAATGAACTTTAATGGTGAGACTTAAATAATATTTTGTAGTACGACTCAGATGAATATCGGTGGTGAGACAAAGATCAACTTCTGTTGCAAGAGAATCATTAGTACCAGAAGATGAATGTTTTTGAAAAGAAAGATAATTGTCAGAAGTATGATAATCTACAGAAGTACAATAAACTTCAGAAGTTCAATAACTTTCAATGTCAGAAGAACATATTATCGGTTTGGAGAATTATCAAATTCACGTTATGATTTTCTGGTGGACTGTCCATGTTATTCCTTAACTCCAAAACTACATTCATGTCATTGCATGACCTTGAAGCAAATGTTTTCCCTGGGATCAACACTGCCATCCACCGGGAGCCTGATAATCTCAGGATGTCCAACAGCTATAGTGTTCAAGATTTCAGACAATGGTATTGGGTATATCATGATACTTGAGCTCATGGGGATATCTAATCATCAAGTCAGTTTGGCCCGCATATTCTGCTGCTCGATTTCCATAAAATCAGCAATACATGCATGAGAAGGAGTTCGAATATGTGTTCTGAAATTCATGCATCCCTTTGATAGTCGTGCTACTAGTGGAGGATAAAGTGGTGATCAGGGCGGAAATATCACCATGCTGAAGGTTGAACTTGCTGCTAGGCAGAGCTTCGCACACCAGCCAGAAATTTGCTACACATTGCAACCTAGGCAGAACTGGAATGTCAATCTGCAGGAAAGTACCACCGCCATGCAGAATACTCAAAATATATCTGCATGGAAGAAACAACCCTGTGAAAAACGGCTCAAAGCCGAAAATGGGCAGAAAGAAAATCAAAGGCTGACGAGCAGAATGTTGTCAAAGAATCAACAATGCAAAAGCGGTATGAAAGATGATGAAAACAGGAACGTACGTTACACTCTCAGCAGCTTTCAAAGTATGCTCACGTTTTTCAATACAGGTCGGACTTGGTTCATCCCAATACAATACTGTATAAATATTGACACCTGAGTTGAAGATTGTATAACAGTTGGTATATTGATGACAGATTTCAATATAGATATTATAACAATCAGGATTGATTCCAACAAAAATAGTGCTCTCTTCCAAAGATATTTTCTACCCAGGACAGAAATCAATGCAATCTGCTACCCAATGCCACGAATATAGTGTGCGAATTTCAATGTTTTACATTTACAAGGCGGCATACAGACAGTGTTCCCACTGAGCCACACAGGACCTATTTGGGAAAATCCCGGCCTGGTCAGTACTGACTGGCAAGGCCAATGGACACCCTCTATCGACAGGCTTTATGCTGGTCAACACCATCGGCAACTGGGCCAACCATGGTTTCTAAGGTCTACAGTTTAACTATTGAGACCTGTAGATAACTATAGTTTCAACTGGTATAAGTATTTTCAATCAGTGCCTAATAAACAGTAATTGTACCATAAATTCAGAATTTGAAGCCTAAGAGATATTTACATTCACTTCTGCTTCATAATTGGTTCCTGATGGAGTCCATCCATTGTCTGACAGTGGTTCTGATTATAAATAGGCAAAGTCAGCCCTAGAACCATGAATTCAACGGATAATGGAAGCCAATGGTATGACATAGGTAGCAAGTTCACAGTAGAGTCATATACGATAACCTACGATTTCCAGGGTTCTGATGTCATCAGCTGTCACCCATCTGGAATGACAGAGCCGATAATTTTGGATAACCTGCAAACAAACATCTACACCATCGATAAGCAGTGACTGCCAGATAGCAGCAGCAGACACTTTTGCTCCAAATTGTCAATAACGAAAAGACAGCAGGCAAAACAGCGGAATATCATCGGCCATGAAGCTGAACACAAACGGACAGACAGCAAACAATTGTGTGGCACCAGCCAACAGCTGACAACAGTCAGAAGCAAAATAGTACATGCCACCTGAGAGGAGAAAAGCTGTTCACAATCGAAGAGGCCCATTTGTCCTGAGGTTTTCATATCGACATGATACAACTCGTCCGGAGGCACAAGTCTGTGAGCTTGAGGTCCTAAAGATTACTCATTGGCTGAATATATTCTCATCACGATATGGATGCAAGAGAATCAGGTGATGGAAGCCATGTTAGTTGCAGTGAAACAGGAATTGTTTCGGGGGGAGTTATGGTGCTAGCGCCGTAGGGACATACGAAGATAAAAGAGATTGTTAAAGCGAAGATGATGATATACAGACCTAGGGTTCTTCGAGAAAAGGAAGTCATCAACCAGCTCAGCGAGGAAAACAAGCCTGAAATATATCTGAATTTGAGACAACCTATTCTGTTCGTTTTGCATCATTTAGTGATTTCTACATCCGCGGAAGGTATTCTTTCTACCTACATTTATTCAGTGACCGTGATGCCTTACAACCCCAACATTTACTGTAGAGTCACCTTCTTTGATTTAGCTGGAATCCCATCCCGGCTTGAAAATCTGGAACCTCTCAATATGTTTGATAGCATCGACACTCTCCTAAACAAAATGGAAGCACCTCACAAGTATATTTTCAGGGACTCACCTGATATGCTGTATCTGTGCAATCTCATGTGGCCATCCGCAGCCTGCCCAGGAGGAGGTCCAAGTATGGACAATGCAGTCGTTGCTGAGCATTGAACATGATTCAAGAGCATGCACGTCAATTGTGAAGATCAGGATATGTGTCATTGCAAGTATACCTGCAGAGGAACGCACAGAATAAATGGCACAGCAGCATCTGCTCAAGCAACAATCGTCACAGCCATATGCTGTAGAAATTGTTGAATGTATACAGCGGATATAACACCCATATTTTGTTACCTATTCCCACGTTCCTTGGCCTTGTTAATGTACATTGCCCATGCAGACTACGAGGTATCTGTAGAACTGCAGCAAGAATCTGGAGCTCACTTTCTCTTCTGTCATTTCACTCCGTTTGAGCAATTTTCCATTATCCTATGATGATCAGGTCAAACACTAGCATGACGGATGTCCACAAGGTGGTTAGCATGGGAAACCTGTTGATCTCATCCTGTGACATGGGTAAGCATGTGATACAATACCAGCCCATCACTGGGAATGCTATTCGGGAGTGGGTAATTGAGCTTTTGGATGCAATCAATGGAGAACTGAGACAAATGGACACTCCAATACAGGATGCGAGACAAAGAAATTTCTGGAACAAGATGGCCTTCCTGGAATTGGCCCATCCTCGCAATGAGCTCATCGGCAGGCAAAATCAACTAGAGGATGCCTTTGGCAAAGATGTGGAAAAGATTGAAAGGGCTCAATTCGAGAAGTATTCCACCATGGTTGGCAATCCCAAGTATTTGGCGCTAATGTCCAAGCAGCTCTCATTGTCATGATGGCCCAATCCACCAAAGCTAGAAAGAAGCTGCAGTCAGCTTCGAGCAAGCAAGTCCAATATTCTTGAAACGACTGGGGAACTATCTGGACTCTGCCTCACAATAGGCAATTTATCCAAGAACACCTTGCCCTCCAAGTGCATACCCATCCCCAGAAGCTAGCAGTGATTCAGCTCAAAGCCAAAGATGATGGCGAAAGAAATGCAGGCTGTACCCCATGTTCTGTAGAGAGGTAAAGAAGATGAAGGAAAAGGCAGACAAAACAAAACAGGAGAGTAACACGGTAGAGCAAAAGATAAAAAAGAACTGTGAGTGGAAAATCAAAGAATTAGCTAGAGCCTTGCAGAAGAAGCTCTCAGATAAATGAATGAAGCAATCAGTACGCTTACTGGCCCAGTCAATGTTGACACCAAAGGAAAGGGATACCAAGTCTGTTGAGTAGGGATTCTGTCTTCAATACACTGATAGTGATGGCATTGGAATGAGGATCAAAGAAACTA
This sequence comes from Trichophaea hybrida, assembly GCA_015178995.1. Classification (NCBI taxonomy): domain Eukaryota; kingdom Fungi; phylum Ascomycota; class Pezizomycetes; order Pezizales; family Pyronemataceae; genus Trichophaea; species Trichophaea hybrida. The sequence continues at coordinate 45,166 of WHVE01000692.1, read as the reverse complement.
TAACTACAGAATCAATGGTAATGGAGACAGCACATAAGGTGTTGGAGGGCAGCCCCCAGTGGACTCCGAGTGTTATACCTTCAGCAAGTGCAACTCCAGCTCATCCGAAAGTGGCGATCACATTCAGTCACAATTTCTACCACCAGCAGGAACAGGGAATAGTAAATCACTATCGGTATCACCGGAAGTACCTCCACATCCAAGAACTCCGTATCCAAGCAGGAAGTAAAAAAATAACCTTCCCTACAGATTCAAGGAAGATCCAATCGACAAGATAGAGTCCTATCGCCATTGGATTGATGGACTGGATCTCTACCTTAGATAGTTCAAGGGTGGTAAAATACTGATGAGGACAAAATCATCTTTGTTTAAACTATCCTTTGTGAAAACACATTGCCCAGGTACAACAACCGAGAAATACAGATTCAGAAGCAATTGCATGTTGGTACAGGTCACCATGCACCAGTGCTATAGAGGTATGATTCATCAACCTGGAGAATGAAATGTAATGCCTCCAAAGAATGATATACTGGCAGTACAAGAGGGATATCGAGGACTACATCGTATTGATACAAGATCTGAACTGCCATGTCCACTTATCTGGGATTGCATGGCAACAGGCAATACACTGCGCACTCATTGAGCAAATTAATTAGCGAATATTCTGTTCAATGATCACACCAAACGATGACGCAGAATAGGAATTACTCCTGAATCAAGTTGCACTTGCATATGAGAGATGCCTGGATGAAATACACCTGCATGATGATTACAATCCCAAAGACAAAATGAAGGATCGGAGGAAGCGTGATGGTGATGCTGACAATAAGGGGAATCAAAGAAAGGAGAACTTTGAGAAAGATTCTGACTCTAGGAAACATCTATCAGGAAAGAAGGGTTCTAAGCCAGTCAATACGGACAAAGACAAAGTGTTGAAATGTAATCCAGAATATTTGCTGGAAGCATGAGCCAAGCGCAATGAGTGCAAGCACTGCAGTTCTTCAGAGCATCGATGGGTATTTTGTAAGAATGCCATCGAGATCTCCTCCAATAGAAAGAAGAAGAATGACAAGCTTGAAATGGAAACTTCAATACCAGAAGTAACCATCTCTCCAGTGAGAGTCAACGCAGGAGTCTGGCTGACCAAATTATGCAACCGGATGAAGAATCAAGCTTTCAAGTGGTTTACGAGGGGGACTCCAATTGTATTGAGATTGACGAACGAAATGTTAGTCATTTACCTTGGATTTGGGATTGCGATCTTTCCTATGGGTTTTCGAGGTTCAAATACCCCTGGTTTTGGTTCTTGAGTACAGATATTTGTATTTCTTTCAGGTCTTGAAAATGCGGTCATTGGGATAGCTTATAGATTTTTGATATTCAAGATACTTTCTTTTCGGCTGCTGAAGAAAGGGCGCCTGTGGTTGAGTTCGATACTCGACATGTACTGGTCATATAGCATCCAAGCATGACAAGTGACAAACAATTACTATCAAACTTCCTTAAATTCTTATGAACCTACAACCACAACCAATTTCGGCTGGAGCTGTTTTGAAAGGTAGTTCGCCATGGTGGTCGACAAAAATAATCGAAAATTCAATGCTGCGGCTAGGGAACCACATTCTATACCCAAGTATGCAAAACAACAAATACTACCTGAACCTGAAACAGATTCAAGACCCACAATACACATGGTGGCGAACTTTCGAGACCAGAACAACGTCCAGTTCAGGATTCTTCAAGATACTGTACACGATACATCTATGATGTTGAAGCAGTTGGTCCATTTGCATGGTGATCCATTGGAGCCTTGAATGGAACCCATGATAGTCGAGATCTTTGATAGAGAAACAGTAGAAGAAGCATGCGGGCAGTACACCATCCCTGTCACCAGGTGGTATGAATCCCATTATATCAAAAACATTTTCGAGATTGGTCTAATGCAGAATTCGTCTCATATCATGTCATCTAACTGGTGGATTATCAAGCATGGAGCACTCAGTGGTGTTACCAAGATATCATGTTATCTAACTGATGGAACATCAAGTATGGAGCACTCAGTGGAGTGACCAAAGATGATGATAAGCCCCAGTTTACATCAAAACATTGCCACCAACATTGCACGCATGCCACTGTATCTGCATTCTCAATTAGATATGATGATTCCAGTGTAAAATTGGGAACAGATATGCGATGAATTGGGGTCATTGGTTCAACTCATTTCAATATGGTACATGAAATTGAGATCCATTGGGTAGAGAAAATTTCATTGCATTACAGTAACTTCAAAACAGTATACACCAGAGACACAGCCAATGCTCTTCATCCTCGTCAATTCTACGATCATTCCAAAGACTTGCAACACGGAAAGCAACCTCAATGGGTTCCCATCTACGCACTCTCAGAGCAGCAGCTTTTGGACCTTACAGAATATCTGAAAGCAATACTTGATTCTGAACAGATCTGTCAAAGCAAGTAACCAATGGATATACCCATACTCTTCGTGCCAAAACCACATGGAACAGGCTGACACTGTTGTGTAGATCTCAGATGTTTAAATTGCATGATGATTAAGAACTAATATCCATTGGCGCTCATGAACGAACTTCACGACAAGGTGGCTGGATTGAGGATTTTCACCAAGATTGATTTGAAGGCAGGGTACAACCTTATGGAAATTGAAACCGGTAATGAATAGAATACATCATCTTGTACAGGATATGGACATTATGAATACCTTGTTATGTCTTTTGAATGGGCAAACGCGCCAGTAGCATTCCAAGATATGATGAACTAGATCCTGCACAATCTGATTGATCATGAAGTACCAGAATATTCAGATGATATTTTCATCATTACAAAGACCAAATCAGAGCATGTGCGATTGACTCGAGAAGTCACTTGTCAATTATCGGAAAACAACATGGCTATGGCACCCGATATGATCCAATGGCACCACAAACAAGATGAATTCCCTGGGTATCTCATATCGGAAACAGGTGTCCACATGTCCGAAAACACGATTCACACTATTTCTGAATCTGAGATTCCACAATCTGGCATACATGGCCAGTCTGTCCACGGATTTGCCAACTTCTATGAACGCTTCATTGAAAGATTTTCAATGATATGCCATCCCTTAACAGAGTCATCCAGGACAACTGATTAACAGTTTGAGTGGAAAGCAAATCCTGGAAATCCAATTGTATTCAATATGTTGAAGAAGTAATTCACTGAAGCTCCCATATTTCAGCACTTCAAGTCTCTTTGGCCCGTGGTAATTGAGACTGATGAAAGCGATTTTGCAATCAGTACCGTACTCTGCCAAGTTATGCATAAACAATTGCACCGTATAGCCCACCACTCTGGATGGATGGATAGAGCTCAAGTCAACTACGAAATTCATGACATTGGGATTGTCGCTATACTATCCACGTTGAAAGAATGGAGACGTTATTTTGCAGTGGCAGCCCACCTAATCACTGTCATCATCAATTGCAAAAATCTCGAATATATTACAACTACCACGATATTCAATGGGGGACAAGCTCACTGTGCCCCACAACTGGCGTGATATGATTTCATCATATTCTACAGACCTGGCAATGCAAATGGGAAACTGGATGTATAATCTAGGCATTCTGGGTATGCCCTAAAAAAGTGGAAGATAGTGCCAAAGGAAAGGAAAACCAGCCTATCTACCACGTTCTGACACATCATCAGTTGGTTACTTCTGAAGCGGAAACAGAGCATTTGATGAAGTTACAAGGCAAACGAATTACAATTTCTTCTTCAAAGTTGAAAGCAATTCCGGTAGTCAAGTTCAATTCATAGCTATTGGAAGCAGTGGTCAGTGCCGCATATAACGATGCTGCATGGCAAGATGAGTACATCTGAGCTATTGATAGAAGCCTAAGTACAAACATCTCTTTCAAAGTCAAAGACCTTTATTATAAAGGCAGACTGTGAATTCCGGATGATCTGCAGTTGAAGAAACAGATATTCGAACCAGAGCATGATTCGAAAGTGGCCGGTCGCATGTGGCAGGATACAATGATCAAGCTGCTCAGAGGAAACTTTTTTAGGCCAGACAGGGAGAATGTCATTGAAGATTATATCCACTTATGCCCTGAGTGCCACTGGAATGAAGCAGCTCGTCATGCTCCCAACAGACTGCTACATCTACTCGCAATAGCATATCGCCAATGGCACTCAATCTCAATGGACGTTATCCTCGAATTACAATTGGCAGAAAGATGTTCATGTGTCGAGGTAATTGTTGACCGATTTACAAAAAAGACCCACTTCATTCCATTGAATAATGGTGTGAATTCCGCTACCGAGCATGTCCAAATGTTCCTGAAAGAAGTATGGAGATATCATGGTCTACCATCGAACAAAGTGTCCGATCGGGACTGTATGTTCACCGCTGCTACTGGAATGCCACTATTCTTTGCAAACTTTGGATTTGATCCTCATACGCATTGGCCCATCGAAACAAAAGCCCAGCATCCGGCATGTTGGGAATTACTTTCACTAGATAACCAGCGTACATGCAGTGCACCGTTAGGGCATGGAGCAAGCACGGAAGGTAATGGGGAAGTACCATGATCAGTATGCTACGGAACTTCTGAAGAATTTGGTTGGTGCTGTAGTTATGCTAAATGGGAAAAACCTCAAAACTAGAAGGCAATCTAGGAAACTAGATGCAAAGCTTCATGGATTCTTGAAGGTCTCAATGTTGCTCTCGCCCACTGCTATTGAGCTTGAGTTTCTGAACTGATGGTGTATTCACGATGCATTCCAAGCATCACTCATCGAACCTTATCCACTGTTCACCTCCTCAACTAGACCTTCACCCGAGCTTGTATCAGCCAGTGAGGAGAATGAGCTTCTCTACAGTGTGAATGGCTACAAGGTAACAAAGTTGAAGTGATGATTGGCAGCCAGTACATCAAGAAATGGAAATGGGTTTAATATCTGGTCAGGTGGATGGTGTATCAGGAAGAAGCAGATTGGGCAGAGGAAGATGATGAGAACATCGACAATAAGAGCCTGCTAATGGAGTATTACCGACCGAATCTTCAGGCCACAAGAATAACTGCATATAATGAACTGTTGAGGTAGTATCTTTTCCCAACCAAGGGTGTTCAACGGCTAGGAAGACACAGAACGAAGGATTTGGATTTTAAGGTCACAAGAGCCTATAATTTTCCAAATCAGGAGCAAGATGAATCAAGAAGAGGAATTTGATTTCAAGGGCACATGGGGTTACGATTTTTCCAGATGATCAAAGCAAGAGAAAGAAAGCAAAGTATCATAGCTAGAAACAACCTGATTGATTGATTCTGCTTCCTGCCAAATGTATCTTCTGGACGTAAGCAAACCGATTGGTCAATTGTACTTGCATATCTCAGCTGGCCATACGCTAGTCGTCAATGCAAAATCGTCTGGGGGGATTCCACTATGTCATGGAATGCGAATATTTCACATCAGTATGCTAGATCATGTTTTGCCAAAGATAACAAAGAGCAGATGAGTATTGAGTATGGCTGTTCAGAGACAAACTCTTCAAGAGAGGGAATAGTATTATACCTAGCAAGTTCACTGCATAGTAATGTACGATCACCCATGATGTCCCTGATAAGACGTCAACAGCTATCCCTCATCACAGAGGCCAGCACCAATCCTCTTGGATGGCCTGCAAACGAACATCCACACCATCGATAAGCATTGTGAGCCAGTTTATGGCCACGTTCATATCTGCTCCCAATCGCTGCTAACAATTGAACAGTGAGCAAAACAGCTGAATTGCATCGTCCAAGAAGCTGATATCAAACGTACAAATGGCAAACAACTCAATGGCGGCAGCCAGCAGCCGACCGCTGCGGAAGGCATATGACATTGTGCCAAGTACGAACAGCAAAGTTTCTCCCTCGAGGAAAAGGCCCATTTGTCGGAATATTATCAGATCGCAATGATACCACTAGTTCAAAAGCCCAAGCCCATGAGCTTGATGTCATACAGAATACTAATGGTCGGATTATCATCCAATAACTATCAAGATGATATAGAATCAGGAAATGAAGGTTGCAGTAGTTGCGACGGAGCAGGCATTCGTAGTACAGTGGTTATGATGCTGGCGCTCTAGAAACATGAGTGGATAGAAGTACTTGTTTGACCAAAGACAAAGATGATGAGATGTTGGGTTCTTCGAGTGTAGAACAGCATCCTCCTTCTCAGCGAGGAGAGCAAGCCTTGACAATATACGCATTGGAGAAAGCCTATTCTGTTGGTTTGGAATCTTTTAGTAATTTCCACATCCTGTGTGACATTCATGATCAACTTTCAAAGCAGTCCCGCATCAAGTACAGATACTACTTTGATTATGTACACCTAGAGTGAAGTCCATAGTGTTACATAGTATCAGTCATATATTATAAACAACTATACTAGAGAATTATGACAACATCTAGAAACTTCTAAAATATAGACCAAAACACTACAGATTATCAACCACAATGGTGACATACTCTAGTACTACAAAACATACTTTTATTGGCCCTTTCACACACAGTTATTGCCCGGTTGTGAAAGCATAGACCTGGCATTTGCAGTCATTGAATTTTGGGGCCATGACAGGTATGATCTGTGGGCCACAGCCATGACTACGGGCTGGCCTAGCGTATTGGATATACTGCACATAGGCTGTGGCAAATCCTCCAGTGGCTTTGGAAGACCAGGCACAGCCCTTGATCTGGTTGGGCCTGTTATGAACACTGACCCCATAGATATATACGTGATCAGGCTGCAGAAGCGGTTGGAGTTATACATATATATTCTGAGGTATATAAGGCCATGCAGGTGATGAGCGGCAGTTGTTCTGCAACCGGCATGCAAATGAGAATTTTTTCCAGTAGTGGTGAACAAGATGAAGTAGTGTAAACAGATCTTCCAACGTTGGAAACTAGTTGGGTTTTGGCTGGCACACTGCACTGCACCAACGATTCAATTCATCAACTGCACTATATATTACACTAGTGCAACGAAAAGGTTGAAAACTGGCTCAACTGTATATATTGCATCCCTGGTTCAAACCAGTGTTTAGTACTCCCATAAATGTTCCTGTGCTTGCTCCACCCCTTGCCCACACATTACATAGCATATGACTTTCAAATATATAATCCTGACTAATGTTGGCAACGAAGGGGTGTGATCCAAGTCGGATCGACTTGGGCCAAGGTGTGTGGAGGGTTCAATTCCAATGCACCCTAGACACCAACAGTTCGAATAGTTTGGCCACAAATGAAAAATATTTTCTTGGCAGTTTGTCTGTGGTTCATGAGGGAGCCGGGGTGGAGATCATGAAGCTTGCAAATGCAATGCAATGCAGCAACGCAATCAGTTGCGTCATAAACGTTCATACCAGCTTTGGCGTACTCATGGAAGGGTCTATGTTGCCATAAATTGGTTGTGAAAGTATACTACAAATGTGTGAGGTCGTGATGCGACCAGTTGTACAATACAAGCCCATACATGCTGTGGGTAAGTGGACACTTTCTTACGTGTGGAAGTGAATGTTTTTGGTTATTCAGCCGAACCCCGGCTAATGCTACCAATGTGAGCGGCCTGCAGAGCCAGACCCAATCTTGACCACATGCATCACAACCTTCTCCAATTCTCTTCGAGAAACAACTTGAAGAAACAAAATACCCTGATCAAAAACAAACAAAGCACCGCAACGTCTTTCGAACATCTGAACGAGAACAAACAAAAGAACACATTGTGGGTATCCCGTCTCGCCGCAACCTTTGAGCAACAAACAAATAAAACACAAAATTCTTTCTCCATAGAAAATGAAACTTGCTTCTCACGACTTCTTCAATCTCGCTTTCTTCTTCTTCTTTGGCTGCCCACCTATTCCTTTCAAGTACTGCTTCACCGTTTCTTTGGCTTTTGCCATATTCTCCTCTGGATTCCATGTATTATCCTTCTCGTCCCATCTTTACCATTTTACTTGATATTCCCAACCGGTTCTATCAGAGCTTGCCCAGTGCTTTTGCATTGATTCAACGACATAGCTTGTGCCTGAACAGCTTGTTCGTACCGGCGTCAGCGGCGGACGCCACCCAACCCTAGAATTATCCGTGGGGTCAACCTTGAGCCTGCTGACATTGACAGTATCATGTATCATCAAATCGTTTGGAAAATCTGGTTTGATGGCGTCCCCGCATATTTGGAGGATTTCGTATGGCCCAATATAATGATTTACCAGTTTGCAGCGCATAGTGTTGACGTTGGCATATGAGATTGGCAGATCCTGTGTATTTTGAAATACCTCCACACCGGCGGTGATATCATGGTCGATTGGGCATTGCGACTTCCCAGCCTCAGCGGTCTGTTCAATCTCAGCATCATGGAGCTGATCTCTGGTGACCCCCAAAATACGCTGCAATCGTTTGATGAATTCACGGCCGTCTATGGTGTGTCCTGATTCCTTGGACTGCGGCCATTGGAGGTCTGCAATGAAGTCCAGCGGCAAAGCTGGTGAATAACCAAGGTCGGATTCAAAAGGCATCTGCTTCATTGAACGGTACACAGAGAAATTGTAAGCATACTCTGCTAGTGTAATGTGGTCGTTCCAATTGACATGATTGTAAGTTGCGAAGCCTTGCAAATGAAATACCACCGGCTTGTTCAGTTTGTCCGGGAGACCATCTGTTTGTGCATGCGACGCCCTAGACATCAGCAGCGTCATTTGTTGAATCTGCGCAGTGTCCCTCCATTACTCTGCTGGGAGGCGAACATTGTGGTCACATACAACCTTTTGTAATGCTCAATGTTGGCGGACAATGTCATCGATGAACATTCGTGCACATGCCGGGGCGACAATTCATTTCTTGCGGGCTCGCCAATGTACTTGCTTTGTTCTATGGTCAATTAACATTACAATGCAGTTGTGCCCCATTCCTGACATCAGTAGGTCGGTTAAAAAGTCGAAGCCGATTCTTTGCCATTGGCCTTTTGCTATAGATTGCGGTTGGAGGAAGCCCATGGGTTTTGTGCTCCAGTAGTTGGTGCTATGGCATAGGTCGCTGCCCACAACGCATTCCTGGGTATTGTGCCACATATTCTTCCAGAACTATCCATCTTTCATGCGTAAATTCGTTCAGTCTGCACCGCTGTGTCCCCTTGAGGTCGTGTCATGGGCCTTATGGAGGGTACGTCGCCGCATCGCCTTGCGAATACACAGCCGTCGTTGGCAACGAACCGCCCGTGGTTCGTACAATTGACGAACCGATTCGGTTCGAGCGAAGCGAATCCTTGCCAAGACTTTTTCACTCGAACCACGCCATTTCGACCAAAAGGTTAAAACAAAAATAAGTAAGCGAGTCCTTGTCCGATCGGCTCGATTTTTGGTGTATCTTGTAGCTAACTTCAAGCGCTACCAGATAAACCACAAATCGAGCCGATCGGACAAGAACTCGCTTACTTATTATCGGTCGCATTTTTTTGGATTCGGTTCGAAGTTCGAGTCGAACCTCGGAACTTCGGCAAAACTCGGATCGAACCGTCTTCGAACCCATGCTGGATTCGGTTCGACTCGAACCGATCCGCTTCGTTGCCAACACTAGGACTCCCCACTCAGCAAGTTTTTCTGTCTCTCCTTCGTCCTTCATCTCACACTTCCTTATGATTTCCTGCATCACAACTTTCGCTTCCTGGTTCTTTGCCCCTGCATCGTTCTCCCTCTGGTTCATTTCGGTTTTTTTATTTGCTCTTGTTTCTTCTTCACTGTCTTTCATCCTGGCCCTTACATCATTCTCCACCTCTGTTTTTTCCAAATCTCCATGTGACCATCATAAGCCATTCTCGTCCAAATAGACACGTTGCGCTGAGACCCATAGTGTGCATTGTGTGGTAGACATGGTAAGTTGTGAGGGGCGTGGACTTGGGTTGGCCAAGAAATGTACAATAGGCCCAAACCATTCGTCCTCAATTGTGCCCGCCTTGATGTCATCAATCCAGTCTCCAGCCGCGGCAATTTCATGTGCAATTTTATTGCAACTCTCCTGACGAAAATCCAGGCGGCGAGATAATGTGTCCGCAACTTGATTGTTCATGCCCAGGAGGTGCTTGACCTCCCAGTCAAAATTCTGAAGGACCGTCAGGATATCCATCTGATGTACGATGAGGTTTAGTTGTGTGAGGATCTAACGCAAGGTCATATCGTCCGTAAGTACAAATAATGGCAGCTCGGCTCAGTGTAGATTCAATTTCCAGTATAATACCGCATCCCGGATGCCTGAAACTTCTGGGTGGTACACGGGAGATCCTGTTTCCGCATCGTGTAATTTACGGTTGAAATAGCCTCGTTCTTTCTCTGCCATGTCCTGCAGCTGGGAAAGCACTGCCCCTAACGCGTATTGGCTAGCATCATCCTGTAGGCAATATATAGCTTTGGGGTCTGGGCGGGCAAGGACTGGAGCATTGCATAGTGCCTTTTTGAGTGTATATAAAGAATGCTGGCATTTCCTATCCCAGGGGAATGGAGTGCGGAAGATGTTGTTTGGCATCCCATTTCGCTGCACAACATGCCCTGTTCCTGGCGGAAAAGTGCAAATGGTGTATAGCGGCATGGCAATGTGAGCATAGTGTTCAATACATTTGCTATTGTTACTCGTGAGGCCTGGGAAGCCTGTGACGTCCTTACTGCTGTCAGGTTTGGGCCAGGCCATAACCGCACAGGATTCATGTTCCAGGGCGAGGATGCCATCCTGGTCAATGTCGAAACTGCAGAAGTCATCTTTCTGACGGGCCCAGGTGCACTTGGTATGTTTCGCTTTGAGAATGACGTGCTCTTCCAGGGTACAGCGCTGGACCATAATGTCATCGAGGTATATGACTGTGGACTTGCGTTGCATTGGCTCCAGAATGCCGTTCTTCATGCGCATGAACTGACTTGATGCGAATTTTGTGATAACCAGCCGCTAAGTCAAATTTTGGGAACCAGCAGCAGCCATGCATGGAGTTGAGTAAGTCCTCGATATGTGGGAGTGGATAACGATCATTGAAGGTTATGGCATTCACTGCGCGATAATCAATACCCATACGCAATGTACAGTCAGTCTTTGGCCCAAATAACATTGGTGAGCCGAAATTGCTTTGAGAGAACTGAATCCCACCGCTGCCAATCACCTTGTCGATCTGCCTCCCAGACTCCTCCTGTTCTTCCGGAGACATTCGGTACAGTGAGCAAAACGGTATTTTGCCATTTGGGTCAGTTTCAATTTTGAAATTGGCCTGCCTTCCATTCTTCAAATTTGCATAGGTTGGCTCGCCAAAGAGGCCCTGAAATTGGGTCAACATCTCCTGAAACTGTCCCGGTGGATCATTGGTGGAATGGACATCGCCATCGCCGTGGTGGTACACTTTGCTAAACAAGGCCTGTTGCAACAGGTGAGCAAATTCATTTTTCAGTTCTGTTTTCCGTATGATCTGGATGTCCATCAATTTTGCCTGCCCCGCAACACGTTCGGAGACGTCTACTGGGCATCAGCCTGGAAGATGGTGAACTCAGCCATTCTGTCTTCCCTCCCAGATGTTATCGGCGATCCACATTTCATTGCTGTGTTGGTCGATTTGATAACCGCAACTTATGTCGCGTATTGATCCCTTGCCTACCACAATATCGAAGCCCTTGACATCATGGACCGTAAATTCCGCTTCCTAGCCGTATGACGAACCAAGTCATAGTTTCAATTTGACTCAGTGGCATTTCTGTATGCCATCCTCTGCGTTGACATTGGCAGTCTCCACAATCATCATTCACGCATCTTTTGTATTTAGATAGGCCCCTTGACATCTCAGCTTATCAACAGACTTCCGACCGGTATTATTTTTTGACGTACCATCCTTCTTCACAACTTACTCCCTTTTGCTCCTCCACGATCCCCGCTCTGTTTGGTAGCGTATTTTGCCATGTAACCTTAGCAGATCTACTACTGAGTTGTCTAGTTTACTGACTTTCAAGTGGTGGTAACAGGTGAAAACTGGAATTGACCATCTGGCACATGCTTGCCACCCATTTTTGACAATACCATATATGATAGTGTTTTTATGGGACGTACAGCCGCAGCTAATGACCTTCTGTGACTTTTCCCACCTCAGAGTTTGAGTCTGAAAGACTTTTCAACTCGCTCTCCGCCTCGCTATCTGTCTCCTGTGTTACTTCTTTCTTCTCAGCAATCTGTCCACTCTCTTTCGGACCAGTTGGCGCACCTCCCCTCGTTTTGTCATTGCGCAGGCGGCCGGACTTAGCTTTTGGGGCGTCTTTGCTGACCAAAGCTTCCTTGAGTAACTTCTTCATCAAGTTGCGGTTTGGGCAGTTGCGAGAGATATGGCCTATCTGTCTGCAGTTGTCACAGTTTAAACCCTCGTCTTTGGCCTTGCCAGTTGTGCCAACTGAATCGCGTGATTTTAGATTTCATTTAATTTGCTGAGGCTTTCGTGGTTGTATTAGTGTTCGCGTCGGTGCCATTTGCAGGTTGAGATTTGTTGAGAGACATGTCCAATGCAGCAAGGTGCTTCATGTGCTGCTCAAGGGTTGGAGTCCTACCGCGCATGTCAATATACCGAACTAAATGTTTGTACACACCTTCGTTGCCCTGTTCAATCTGGTACCCATGAGTGGCGGCTAATCTTTCGTCTGGTATTGGCTGGTGTGGGTCTAACTTCGACCGGAGACAACACAAACGCTGGTTAAACTCTGTGACCCGTTCTCCCTTCTTTCGGCTCAGCATCTCCTATTCGCGTTTGACTAGATCCAAGGCATTGGACGGAATGTACCTAGCTTTCAACTTGGTTCAAAAGGTGGACCAATCAATGGACATATCAATGGGAAAACGATGCATGGCCCAGGTTGCTGTTTCGCCTTTCAGCTGGAGCACTGCTTGCGCTCCCCAACCAGTCGTGCTGACCCACCCAATGGCTTGGACAGCATTCTTGAAGTGTTTTCCAAAGGGAACAGAAAGGCAGTGGCATGATCCAGTGTTCATTTGCCATCATACGTCCGAAGGTTGGACCGCTTGACGGTGAAGCCATGGCTTCCTGACGGGCCAGGGGTGGGTTTGAAGAAGCCATGGTTCCCGGATGATGGTTGGGTCGGTTCAGGGACAGTATTGGGCGCTGGAGTGTTATGTATTTGGTTGGTCGTAAGTCGTTGAATGACACACTGGAACGCTCGTAACTCAGATTCAAGCTCACTCTTCTTGGAGGAGAGGCTCTTGCCTTGGTGTAGCTGCATATCCTTTTTTAGCCGGAGCAGGACGACAGTGGTGTGGTCGCCGGGGTGGTCGCTGGTGTGCTCCTGTTCCGCCTTGCACTGTTTCAGCCACCTCTCCGACTTGGCCGAACGACACTTCTTTATTCGGAGCTCATCTTTCAACTCATATATTTCATGGTGAGCTGCCACCAACTCCATATTTGGGCCTTGGACAGGCTCAGCAGCCTCCAACTCTTTGACTTTAGCAGCTGAGCTTTTGTTGAGTTTGCAAACCTTGGAGAATTGTTCGGCCTGTTGCTGACTCCCCGGGAGGCCAGCCTCGATCATCTCCAGCTGAACGTCCTCCGTAGATTTGATCCTGTTGATTGCTTTGTTAGTCGAGTGTCCGGGGCCATCATCAATGATCATCTTTCGTTCCGTTACGTATTTGACTGTGTGAAGTTCTTCAGGTTCGATGCCCGCGGTGGCCAAGGTAGTGAACTTGGTGCTAAATCTACTTGTCCTGGTCTGGTTGATCCGTCCTTAGAACTGACATCATGCAGGTCATGGGGGTCCTGCATAGCCAGAATGGTCATGAAGTCGGAGGAAGCATGCGAGGCCTCTGAGAGGCCAGCATTCCAATGGTTTGAGGAAAAACTGGGTGAATCAACCATCGTGGGTTGTGTTCGATCGCTTCTGATGCATATGAGGCCATCGAAAGTGTTGTTACCAATGTGGGTAAATGGACCGTTTCGTATGTGAAGACGTGAATGATATTGGTGATGCAGCCGAACCCCCACTAAAGCTAACAACGTGAGCGTTCCGCAGAGCCGCACTCAAACATGACCACCTGCACAAGCTCATACCAGCTTTCTCATGCTCATACAAGGGTCTATATCCTTTTAAAGTCGCCATCAACTTGCAGTAGTCCATTGATTATTTACTGTCACATACTTGATTCACAAATTTATTGATAACTATATTCAAAGAAATAAGGTAGATCTTGGATGCACTTGGAACAGCACTTGGACATGATCAAGCCGTGCTGGTACGCGGCTGGCTGGAGATGATTAAGCTGCGCTGGCTCTTGGCTGGCTCTATGCTGGCTGGAGATGATCGAGCTAAGCTAGCTCTCGGCCAGCTGGAGATGATCGAGCTGAGCTGGCTCTCGGCTAGCTGGTGATGATCGTGCTGAGCTGGCTCACGGCTAGCTGGTGATGATCGAGCTGGGCTGGCTATCGGCTGGCGCTCGGCTCGCTGGAGGTGATTGAGCTGGGCTGGCTCCCGGCTAGCTGGAGATGATCAAGCTGGGCTGGCTCTCGGTTGGCTGGGGATGATTGAGCTGGGCTGGCTCTCCGCTGGCTCCCGGCTAGCTGGGGGTGATCGAGCTGGGCTGCCTCTCGGCTGGCTCTCGGCTAGCTGGAGGTGATCGAGCTGGGCTGGCTCTCGGCTAGCTGCAGATGATCGAGCTGAGCTGGCTCTCGGCTAGCTGGTGATGATCGAGCTGGGCTGGCTCTCGGCTGGCTCTCGGCTAGCTGGTGATGATAGAGCTGGGCTGGCTATCGGCTGGCTCTCGGCTGGCTCTCGGCAAGTTAAAACTCATACACGTTTGTAAAAGCTTCTATGAACGATGATGATATTTAGCATCAGGTTCGCGAACTGGTTCGCACTAATCCTTACCCAAGGAAACCCATGATAGTTCTATATCTTGAGCAAAAATCTGGAGATTCTACAGGGAAACTATTGTGAACATATATTACAAATAATGCAGTGGCTGTGTTTGTGGCAAGTAACTTACTATATATGTGTCTACATTGTAACTGAAATAATTAGCAACCTCCCTCCAGTCCAATTGAACAACATCATTGATTGTTAAGAAACTCATAGACCTATCAAGCATAATCATGTATAAACAAACCGTGGAATGGGCAATCTGGGGTGAACTGACAAACCCGCAGCGAACCAGTGGATTTTGAACGGACAAACCGTACTGCACTGCACTGCAAGCCTCGACCAACTGCACTGCCCTGCCAAGAACTCACTGCATACAGCACTGGTCAACTCTTTACAAGTAGTGTACTGGTTCAACCATTGGGAGGTCTGGGTGTGAAGAAGAAAAATACCAAGCCAAAGACCCAGTACAATGACTTTAAACAAGAGATTATGAGGCCCCAACTTCCAAACCCCACAAGGGTAAAAGCTGGAGGATAGTGAGGTCATCACACGATCTGCAGTCTGCAGAGTACTGTGCCAGCGTGAGGTTATTTTTGATGAATATGACCTGTGCTTCTCAATACTCACAGATCCTTTGATCACAAATCCTATCTCATTCTGGCCTTTGTTGTTCACAATCAATTCACTTATATCCTAGATCATCTTTAATATTCACTTGATTCTTGCAATGTCAATGACTGAAGATTGATTATTTCCACAGTGTAAATTTGTGCTGCCCAATATACTGAACAGAGTGCATTCTAAAGCAGTGGAATGCCTTGAGCCATGTAATGAACTTGAGATACTACTGGTTGTAATACCGGGAATGTTATTCCAGGATTTACCTGGTCAAAGGAGTATCTATAGTTATTGTGGAAGTGTTTCGAAGAAATGGTAGAACCTTCTCTTGTAATGTGAAAATCGCTAAAAAGATTCTGCACAAATAGAATAGGCTCTCTCAAATGTGTATAATGTTAAGCCTTGTTATTGTCACTGAGAAGATTGATAACAACTTTCTAACCTTAAAGAACCCAAGGCCCTTATACCTTCGTATTCGCTTCTAACAAATACTACCATCTACACATTTCTGCAGAACTCCCGCACCATAACCATCCTTCAACCAATGTCCAATTTTCCCCAACCACTGCTTTTCTACAGTGCTCGATCTTCTATCAGTTTGATCGTCAATATATTATATTTACACCATCCATACCCATTGAATATGAAGCTTGTGGGGTTGGACCTACCGAGCAGTAGAACCCTTTCAATCTGATGACCTCTAGATAAATAGGTTTCTTTCAATACAGTGCAGCTTTGCTATTGAGAGTTGGCATGTATCATTAGGCCTCCAGCAGTAATTAGCATCTTGGCTGGCAACATTTAGCTGTTTGTTCGCTGTCCGTTTGTTATTGGCGATGTGGAGCAGACACAACTGTGGCCATTAACTAGCCATCATTGCATATCGATGGTGTTGATGTTTGTTTGCTAGCCATCTTAAAAGATTGACTTTGGCATCCGAGACGAGTGATAGCCAATAACATGTTATTAGGGCAATCATGGGTAATGGTATATGTCCCCACGGTGAACTTACTAGGTGTAACACTGGTGGTCGTGTGAAATCGTGGGAAGAATAATGGAACAGAATATGATTCTGAGGAATAGGTGGACCAAGAGATGGACATGGATTGATTTGTGCATGCCATTTTGTGTTGAGATATAGGTTGTGAACTGGTCTGCACTCTACAGTCTGTAGTTAGATTCAGTCCAACCCCTCCACTTTGTGCTGGCCATGAGACCTTGCACAAATGAAACGAGACTGTTCTAGCTGCAGGACAAAATATCTCAAGGGGCATTCTACATACAGTAAGAATGTTACATATATACAAGAATCGGATTCTGCTGTCTGTAACTGGGGCTGATGCCTCCTGTATATATCTCTCTTCTCTCACCTTCTCTCCTGTTTCTCTCTGTATTACCATCTGCAAATTGAATTTTTCCGGATGGTGCAGATGCACTGTACAGCAATTATTTTACCAGTTCCCAGCAGCAATAAAATATATCTCACTAATGACCAAACCACACGATAACTTCACAATACTCGTTTTTGAGGTACCAACTTGTTGGAACCTCTGCAAAGACCAGAGCAGCCCCCATGGAACATGTCATTAAAAGAATTCTTTTAACCAGGTCATGATCTTTGTGTTGAAATATTTATAAAATTTGATGGGGTGACAAGGGTATGTGGGAATCGCAAGGGTCCCTCCCCCACCCAAACTATACAGCACAACTACCACTGCCCACACCATAAACGGTACACTCTAAATTATTATGAATTCTATTTACTGCTGGGATGGCCATATCTAAAACTGCTACTCAAAAATTCCACTCTTTTTTCATGTTGATGGAAGGAAGCGCTGAAATAGTAGACTATCCGCCACCAAGCGCTAGGAACAGGTTAAATAATCGCTGCAGTGCGCGCGCACTGTCCGGAGAAACTCCGGTCTATACACACGGTTTTCCCCTATCACAGTAACAAATATCCCGATACTCCGTGAGTAATGACTTATGACCTGATCACACGTGATGCCACTTCTGGTGAGCGATATATCTGTTGTGCCGAACCTTCGTTGTGTGAAGGTGGCGACATGCACAGCGATCTAGAGAGGATAAACTTGTTGTGCCCATTGCGTAAAAGTCTGGAGCAAGAGAGCAGACAAGGTGTCTATATATACTGGTGCCGCCATAAAGAAAACAAGCCCTGAGGCGGTGACTCTTCCTCCACAAGCCCAAAAACAAAGGGTCAAACAACCAAAGAGGCAAACACTTCCATGACCTTCTAGATACTCGAAACCAACAGACTAACAGGCAAACACTTCGGTGACCTTCTGGCCCTACAACATCTACCTCACCCAGGCTTGCAAATAGCGCTCGAGTCTTTGGTTCTTTCACACAGTCTGTACTCCTTGCTCTGTTGATTTAATAGAAACATCTGAAGATACGATTACTGCCTTATATAATGATGTTGAAGAGGATCAGTAATTCTATATATAAACTTTAATACGAGATGTCCCGGGATCGCGCAACTGAAAGCCCTACGAAACAAGACGTCCCGGGCTCTACTGAGGTCTTTTCTCGTCTCATCTCGTGGCCAACCCAACATCCGCTGCACTGAGTTGAGACGATGACGAATATGTACGATACGATACGGTAACAGTGAAGTGAAGGTTGTTAAATTACAAAATCAGGTATGGTGCGCGTGGCCAGAAACCCGTACGGAGTTTGACATATTACAACACTGAGCACTTTAAAGATATGTGGATTAACAAATTCAAGAGTTCTGGACCTGGTGAATCTTAACAAAGTTTCAATTTGTGCTTCTAAACACAGATGTGTGCAGAACTGTTGTAGGGAGTGAAATGGGCGGACTTTTGGCTAGGAGAGCAGAGTTCTGCAACAAAAGCTTAATACAAATTAAGTTTTGTCTGTTGAGAGTAGGGTTTAAATAGAGTTTCACCAACCTCAAGATTTTCAATCTGGTACTTTCTCTGTCCAATTCAGCTACCAGTAACTTATGCCCTGTCCATCAAAGAAGAAACAGCTCCAGGCTGCTTGTGCTCAGCGGCAGAACCCTGGTTGGAAGAGTAGATTGTTATC
The DNA here is from genome assembly GCA_015178995.1 of Trichophaea hybrida. NCBI lineage: Eukaryota > Fungi > Ascomycota > Pezizomycetes > Pezizales > Pyronemataceae > Trichophaea > Trichophaea hybrida. The sequence continues at coordinate 26,535 of WHVE01000692.1, read as the reverse complement.
GGTGCTATAAGGGTGAGAGGGTGCTAATAAATCTTCGCTGATAATGAGTCAGAGATAGGCAGCCGAGAAGTGCTGGAAGAAAGCGGTCACTCTGAAGTGGAAACAGTGACCTTATATGGAAGTATTGCGCCCGTACACAAAGGGTTCTTCAGGTAAACCACAAATTTCAATTTGTACTGATCTTGCACTTTCAAGCTGAAATATCCACCATCTTGCAGGCATACCGAGATAGCCATAACTTTGAAGATAAAGAATACAAGCAGCAAGTGTATACCAGCCACCGTAGAGTATCTGGGGTGACAGGAGCATTGGGTATTGCATAGTAGACAGGCATAGCTGAGCTTGAGGTGGAATGTGACCGGTGTATTAAAAAACAGAAAATATGCATACTCATATAGAGTCACTCGATATCATTAAATTTCCGCTAAATTACATCCTAAAAAGCTACTCCCTTACTGAGAGTAAAGTGCATATTTTCAAAGGTGTTGTTCTTTCATTCCCGAACTCACCCGAGATTTCACATAGTCAATATGATAGACAGCCGTTCATTTGAAGATCTCATGCCATCTTGCAAACCGCTGCATTTATTCGCGGCAGGAAGATTTCATGTCTATATTTCAAATACACAAAACCTGACATAAAAACAAATTCCAAGGCAACTACACGGTTCATACCATCAAAAACCAAGCCGTGTATCGTAAATAATAAAATCATCAACCTAGGATTAACCAAAAGTTCCGTGAGACTGATTGGAGACCGAGTTAATGGCCGGAATAGAAACACTTGTCTCGGTTCCAACAGCCTTTCCATATTTGCACCGCATTGTTTTTGCTGTAGTAGCCAACGCGTGAATTTGTGTGGCATTCAGCACATAGTCATGCCCCTTTTTACACGATTTCTTTGGACAGGATCCTGCTAGATACAAGTTGTAGCACGGCTTCGGCTCAAAATCTTTGAGAGATTGAAAAGCTTCGAACTCCGGATTCGTCGGCAATGTGGTAGGGAAGGTGATCTCGGCCTCATTGCTTGATTGTGATTTAGCGGCGGTATTATTATTGTAATCTAGAAAGAGATCCAGGCTCTCTGAACTGAATACACCTTTGCATTGAAACTTCTTCAATTTCAAGTAATTAATCTCCCGCTCAAGTGGTGATCTTTCAATCAATTGAATCTCCGCCGAAATATCCTGGTTGATGGCAGGATCTAAAATTCGTGTGTATCCCTTGTCGTGGCCAATTCCTAGCAAGATGGAACGGCAATTATAATTGTTACGATGCCAGTTGAACTCGCCTGGAAGGTGATAAAAACCGTCAGCACTTACAGATTCAGATAATAGAATCAAACGGAAAATTTTAGGCTGACTTCTGAACTTCTCGGCAACCTTATCCTTTCCGCTTCCGACATCGAGGAAATCCACCTGCCCCAGAGCAGGATCGCTAAATCCGACCGTAAAAGCTCTCATACCATTGACTTCCTTCAACCAGTGACCCCTCACAAGCATACTTGACAGACCCGCCACATCGGCGAAGACTCGGATGACAGGGTGCAATCCCGTTCTTTGGCAACTTGGTCATAGAGACATTTGGCAGCCTTCATCCCGCCTGATTTGCCATCACTGACAAAATTCCTCTCAAACTAAACCTGTCAATAACCAAGTATACAATGCTAACATGGGGAAGAATTTACAATCAATTCGTCACCATCGACAAGGACCAATGCATAATTGTTTCCAGACTAGACCCACCCCGGGTTAGTATGTATCGAAGCTTGATAGTGGGGGATAGTCACCCCGATTGTGTTTTTCACCTCCAGTTCCTTCTTCAGTTCGGCAATCTGTTTCTGCAGTTCAGTGTTGTCCTCAATGGTATCGTTAAGTCGTGATTCGAGTTGATTGTTCTGTTCAAACATCGTCTGCCATAAGATATTAGATTAACCAAGCAGCCATTAATCTACACCACTTACATTGAACCCCTGTCGCACTTGTTCTTTGACAGCTGACCATTGTTGGGTGACAATTTCCGGATGTGGTGAATAACTTTTGGAGCTCGAGGCACGAGTCGGCCGAGGTGTCTGTGATCTAAAGAGGTGCATATTTATTGACAATTTCTATGCTAATATGACTTGCTTTGTTGCACTGTGCTCAGATCAATTCGACAAACAAAGGCTCAACTCAAATCGCCAAAATCACAGGAAGCTTACAACTGAAGGTGCGTGAAGTATTTTGGGTAGGGCATTCACAAAATGTACTGGAGTAAAGGCCAGAAAGCAATGTCTAGAACCGAATGGCTTTATATTGTGGAGGTAAGCACGTACCACACCGATAGAAATGTGCGACCGGTGGAAAGTAGTCACTAGGCCATGAGTTGTGCCGAAAAACATATTGTTGTGTATATGACACCAAATCAGATCGGTTCCCTTATGCCCCACTCTCTTGGAATTAATTTGTGCATAGCGCAGCAGGGGTCATACGCAATACCGCTGGCGGACTTTTATTCGCGGAGAGTGTTGTGAAGTTTCATGGACATAAGCACCACCGTGATATGGGCAATTAAAATAAGGAGTCCAGCGTCCTACGGTGATGTAATTGAACTGGATGCAGCTAGATAATATGGTGCGTTGATGCATCCGATCGGCGTGTTGGTTGGAGGATCGGTGATGTTATTCTTTTGAGAGCGGTTGCCAAGACACTTCCTTCATTCTTTTTTTGTTTTGTGTTATTCATACTATATGCACTCTAAGTAGAATATGACAGAGCCCATATTCCTCCGCCTCCGGGCGAGCCGGCTAGATGACAGACTTCCCCACCCACTACCCTTCATCCCCTTCACACTGGGGGTCTGGCACTGGGATTCGAACCCATAGAATTGTGGCCGTATATCCCGCCTATATTTTCAGGAGCGATATCACTGCGCCACGGGGCCAACCCCATTCCTTCATTCTTTCAAGGCTCGGAGATAATTGCTCATGGGCATGTTCTGCGACGTGTTTGTTTGCTGCTGCAACATCCATGGATCTGAATCCGTAATTGACCCACACGAATATCTAGTAGTTGCCTAACACGTGGCGGTTGAGGGCAGGGAATTATTGTGTTGAGCTAAGGCCCAATTATGCGCGTTGGAATATATATCCTGATATGTGCGTTGGTGACGGCTCGAAGATAAATCCTATTAGTAGTTAGTGCGTTGCCACTTCAGAAACCAAACCTTCAACTTTTATTCCTTTTTGAACCTTAGCCTACAGAATGCTGTGGTATTGCATGATTCGGTATTGCACGTCTGGTAGTGGTCGGAGGCGGTGTAACCTGTAAAAGGGGAGTCATACTACTGAAGTTTAAACGGTAAATGCGGATCACGCAATGGGGGGTCGGTACGAGCCGAGATTTAATTTTGAAGCCCGAACGGCTGGTGGACATACAATCACAGGCAATTCCTGTATGGTCAATGTTGTCCAAATATACTCGTCAATTTTCAAGTTCTTAGCGAAGGGTTAGGTTTTACCGTCTAGATGGAGTTTGAAACTTTCGCTGAGAACTAAAAAAATTGAGTCATAGTAAGGTACCACGTGACAGCAGAAAAAACCTAACCCAATGCACCGTTCCATCTCAGGATACCCAGAAGAATTAAAGCGTGTTGTTTAAGCCCGCTTTTCTACCTATCTCGTCGGAAATATCGGCATACCTTATGGTATGGCAGTGTGTGAGTAGCTATGGCGATGTCCTCATTCGAGTCCAAGCTCGTACAGTCAACTGACTAGTTTGTGATACGATATTTAGTGAGTGATATATGGTGACGCTCAAATTGAGTGTGCTAGCATTCCAGCGTCGAAACTTAATGTTAAGGGCTACAGTATATGGTATATACTTATCTGTTCCTACTGGGTAGCTTGGCCTATCTAGGACAACCAACTTCCCTGATTCAACCCGGCAGGAATTCACCTGATTGCTAAACCTGCTTAATCTGTAGGGCAAAGGTTATCACTATTATGGATGTATTATAGAAGCTGTGCACTGCAGATGTACATACTTGGAAAAGAAATGCCTGTAGAGGGTTGAACGAATCATTGGGTAGGGTTTGAAGGTGGAGTGGCGGGTGTTGGATTGAAGGGAAGCCTAGGTATATCGGATAAAGGTTTGAATATGCACTTACACGACAAGTGCGGAGGCATGGTGCAAAAAAATCGGTTGCAGCTTTGGTTACTTCAATTACAACAAAACAAAAGCTCATTTAGACATTGGAAAAAATTGATATTAAGAATGATTATGAGGGCAGTAAAATAAAAGATCAGCGTACCATTAAGGAAAGGGCGGGTAGCGGATGCACCAATGGTGAATGTGCTCTTCTGCCCCAAGGTGACTGAACGATGATTATAAGTAAAGAGGCAGCGGATATAAAATTGAATCCCGTTGTGGTTGGCACATCACTAATTTAACAGCACAATCGGAAGGGAAACCCCGAGTAACTCGCTATGCTTGCTTCTCCCTCCCATGGCCAATATTTTCTTCTTCCAGAGCAAAGACGTCCATTAGCAATAGCCTCACTGGAATAACTTCAAGCTGCCTAGCACATGTATCTCCAACATATCCGTAAACACAGACCCTCAAGCACAATATATCCTATTTCTGATATCCGTACCCGTTAAAAAAAAGCCAAAGCACCATATGCCTAGATATGAGATGTAACACGGAATCCTTAACCGCAATTTCGGTTGAATGTACACCAAGACCCCTTCCATAGCAATGCTACAACAATCCTACTTTATGTGAACTGCATCTGCGTACTGGAGAAAACAATACGAAATGCCACTACCACATAACAACGAAGTAATTGGGTAGAATATGTCTTCTAGTCATTTCGGAATCATTCTCCATTTTAGGATCACAGTACAGTAGTCCTACGCCCTGTGCTCTGATCAGATTCAACAAAAACGACAGATATCTGATTGTCTGCCGTACAAAGAGAGAGAAAGGCAGGTATATAGTACTTAGACACCGCACCCGGAGCAAAATATAGTATCCGAGTCCGGGTCAACGGTTGGTGCCTCCGGATCGAGGCCGAGAAGTCTCCGGCCACAACCCCAAGTGACGTCAAGAAACTGCGGGCTAAATCCCCAGTAGCGATGTCAGTCAAATATCGTAGATATGCTCTGCCTTCGCTATCGAAAATATACATGGCTTTGCACGACATTATATACGATAGGCAAATACCCCCCATGTGGGTCATATTCGGAGCATCCACCAGTGATCGCTCGCATTCCTGTTCTGGAATACCAGGGTTTTCATGCTCTATTCTAGAGAGCCCTGACCCTCCAGCTTAGGTGAGTCACAGACTGTCGTCGGGAAAACTATCTTTGTTTTAGGGTTTAAAAGTTCAAGTAGTGGGGTAGAGAGTTCGTATTGTAAATGTATACCCAAAAAAGGCGAAAGGTAGAGGTAGGGATCGTGCTTTAGAGGGAATGATATGAGGCGTGGCAGGTAATATGATTACTGAATTACTGAATGGAATTTGTGGAGGAGATAGAAGCGACCATTGTTTTTTGTTTTAATCATACTGTATTCACTCTATTTAGAGTATGACAGACCCCTAATCCCCGACGCCTCCGGGCAAGCCGGCTAGATGGCGAAGCTCCGCAACTGCTACCCGTCGTCCCCTCTGACAAACGAAAGTAAAAAGATTGGTAAAGAAGCGACCATTTTGAAAGGGGGTGATGATACATAGATTCATACAGATTGGGGGCAGATAGTATTTAGATGTGGAGATTAGACAACAATAGCTAGCTGCGAGGACGAACACCCCGCTGTCGCACCATGCTAAATGTTTTCCTGGAAATAGATTGCGCCCACTGCGAATCATATATAAACCTATGCTCTCCTCATCAGTTTCTCTCGAATCCAAACTTTCTCCATCACCACAAAGTGTTCTCTAACCTACCATCGTCAGTAACCCACTATAACTTGCTCAATCCAAAGCCAAATCTAGACCATCCCCTCGCACACAGCCGGAACAATCTGCCCCCACCTCACGGGAAATGGATTTCCACTCCCTCTCTTCGCCCTCACCATGTGCGGCGCCCTCCACGACTACATTCTCATGCCCGCTTCCTCAAAGCGCCTCAGCAACTACGCTCTAACCCCATCTACATCTCTCTCTGCACTTATTCACCGCCAAATCCTCCATCCTGCGTAGCACGAGACCACCATCCCTGTGGTGTCCGAAATAGCCAACTGGAGAGCCGAAGTTGCAATCGATGCAAAAACGATCGACGCAGCCACATTGTCACCTCTTAAGTAAAAGCAAGAATATGATTACTCCCCCGAAGCGGTTGCAGGGGAGAGGACGCATTGGTCTTCATGTGTTGCGAGTTTCGGTGGTGACGAATACGGAATTGTAGTCGCTGGCTACGTTTAGGGTGGAGTCGACGATGGGGAGGGAGGAGATGGTGAATTTCGTGGAGAAGGGGGTGGCGGACGAGGAGTTGGGGCCGTATAATAATACGTTTCAGGTGGGGAGGAACCGGGGGATTTTGGGGTGTTGAGGGAGGAGGTCGTGAGGATTAGGGCGGAGGCGGAGGAGACGGGAAGGAGAAGGAGGGGAACAAGTTGGCAGTGGAGGGTCATTTGAGGATGGCGGGATATTTTGTGATTGAGGGGTTACTAGTTTTGTTTTAATCATACTGTATTCACAAGAGTGGTTACTAGTAAGTGGGGGGGGTGGAGTTTGGAATGGGTCTTTACTTGTGGAGGTAGACTGTTCCTGTTCTGAAGATACGCTAAATGCAATGGTGTTTTTCTGTGAGTGATTTCTATGACGCTGCGGTAGTATGTATAGGGTAATTGGCCACCACAGGCCCGCGCATGACGCAGTACCCGTGGCCTAGTGACTTCACCAAGTCTTTCTGATTATTGAGTAGACACAATATCGCCCAAAATTTTTGCCGCCTTGCCAAGCAACAAATGAAGGATGCGGATGAAATGACGTATTGCGAAGGGGGTTGTCTCATGTCTTTCAAATTCACTTTGTTTCTCCTAGTCGAAACATGTCGTTCAAAGATCTAAGATATTTAAAGACTAAAGATGATAATAGCCCCAGCGGTAACCGCAGTTCATAGGTATCGCTGTCTGCTGTATCGAATTGAAACGTACACGAACACCATCCCAACAATGGATTAGTTTTCCCGTCGATGTCAGTCCTGCCAGATTTACTGGCAAGAGTTATTTATATAAACAATTCGGCGATGTCACCGTAGCTAAAATGCCGTATTCGGAATTGAGCTAGTCTCTGGTCAATTCACTTGACAATAATCAGGCTCGCAACTAAGTCCGTCTATTATAGATTATCAAAGCTGGCAGCAATGCGGGCAAGGCCATTTCTGCTGGTCTTGTTTTATGTTTGTTTGCGCTTTTCACACCTACCTTATGAAACTCCGCATCCAGATGCGCAAAACCCTTATCTGTAATGTGTCGCCCTATTACAATTGGCAGGATTTCACCAATATGGTGACCGTATGGTTGCAATAGGATTGCTACCGATTTCGTCGTGGTGGTACGAATCCTGGACACACCCTAGTTTAATAAATCGCCGATGGTGCTTGAAACATTATCCGTTGCTCTACCACTATTACCACTCGCGACTTTTGAGGTGACGAGTCTAACTATATCCCAACACCTGCAAACGTATGCGATTGAATTGAACTTAGCACTTCATCTTGCAGTTAAATTCGCGCTGGTATTAATCATAACAATCGCAACACTCGTAACACCCTCAAGACTCCTGGCACTTCCGACATCTCTTTAATACTTCCAGATGACCGTTCTCACCTTTGAGAGAACATTTTGCGAATTCTACCACGCTACTTCCGGTTCCGGTATTTTGAGTAATGCATCATGACGCCACACGTTAGTATATAGTTCGTTACTGTGATTCAACACGACCTTATCGCAAGTGACGTACGTGCTCTGAGCGGGATACATTCTGGCTCACGTGAATCCTCATAGTCGATATCTTCATGGATATGAAGTGAAGGAGTACACTTGCAACACTCATCGCTCCCCGCCTCTGAGTGGAAATGCTCTCCCGTGGTACGTACAGGTGATAGAGAGCAACGGGAGACTTTCCGATATGTGCACTGGCATTATATCATACCGGGCGCCCCTCGGGTTAGCATCTTATTATTGTTCGGATGAGCCAAGATACTTTCATATATCAAATATTGTCAGTATAACGCCTTTGAAGGAAAAACATTATATTCTGTGTGCCCACTCTCCAAAACACAACAAAACCCTAATCCTCGCTTGCCTTCATCAATTAAGTACTCTTTAAGCAGGTCAGTTTCGAACTTACGTATCATCAGGTTATGAGCCCGACTCTTCCCATCTAGTATTAACCTCTACAGACTCCAGAAGCGACCTGGAATAGGGTGTGAATCGATCCGTCAATAAGCCCCCGTGATTACGCGATCCGATATGTCAACACTTCTCACCCTCGTTCTTACTTTTTCACGATGAGGCCCTAATCCCGATTTATAGCTGCATGCGTGAGCTGTTAATCGCCCTTTAAAACCGAGGGCTGACCGTACTCCAAATCCCGAATTAGAGTTCGAATGGAAAGCCGAGGCGGCCATCGATAAGCAGACGATTGATGCCACATCTAGAGAGACTCATGCTAGAATGTCGCCAATGCAAATTATTCGCGAAAGAACCATTGATTGTCTTTAGTTGCGAGAATGCCTTATGTGCAGAGTCACCGTGCCCTGTCCGGATTAGCTCCGGGTTGGATGCAGGTAAGCAGTCCTTAGTCACAGTCAAGAATTCTATAGTCTCAATAAGTTCAAATACTTCCTGAAGTTATGCGGAGAGGGTGGTTGTAGATGCGTTCATGGCACTATATACGTCAGCATTCTTAGGTAGAGACCTGCTTGAGTATTGAACGGTGTTCGGAGATGTAATGAGGTGGGCAGAAACGAGGTATAGGGAGAATGAGGCTAAGGAGTTGGCGATGGGCCATTAGTCGCGATGGTGGGGTATTTTGTGTGTTGATAGTGTTGATTGCTTAGAAGTCATCAAGGGGATGTTGGAAGACTTACAAATGGCGAGGGTAGGATGAAATTTGTTGTTTCTGAGTGAAGATCGGGAAGTAAACTGTTTTTACCATTTTAGTCATATAGATACGTGAAATACAATTAGTTTCATGAGTGAACCCTCTCATCTGTACTACGCATCAAACAGCCTAACATCGAGGCGGTCAATCTTTTACTCTTCTTCTTTTGTTAATAGGGGATGAAGGGTAGTGGATGGGGAGCTCCGCCATCTAACCGGCTCGCCCGGAGGCGGAGGTGTTATGGGTTCTGTCGTACTCTAATTAGAGTGAATACAGTATGATTAAAACAAAAAACCAAAAAACAGCCCAACGTCCGTGACTAACATCCTAAATGGAATCAATCGGTGTTAGACCAACAGGTTCGGGTATTTATCTCACCAGCTCTTTATGTAACGACCATAAGTCTTTGTATCTATTGGGTCGAATTGGCTACTTGCGAATACCTCTTTATGTATATAATCTTTCACACTATCATGGAGATTCAATTCATATATGAAATGATTTTGAAACATAATGATCCATAAAACCTCCGAAAAATTTACAGTTGTGACAGAAAAATCACCCCAGCCATCCGCACATCATTGTGTCCCCACAAGATACCAAATTCCAGCACACAAGCGATGTGCCAAACTCCTGCAAACATAACTTCACCACCACTTACACCCCTTACTACGGTCCACATGGACTCACCGTAGCAGTACCACTATCACATGTTGACTAAAGATTTGGCCCGAAAGGCCTACGAGTTTCTAGATGGCAAACGAAGCTGCTAGAATGCACTGGAGAGTGATTACTAATGATTGCTAAGTCGCCGAGTAGACTCATACATAATGAGTCACTCGCCACCTGCATAGCCACTGACGATTTGTAATGTATGTTCGCAATGGTTTCTCCGCGGAACCTCAGTTTTTCTTGTGTATATAAAGCATAGATTTCTCCCGTAGTTAGAGAGAATAGACAGACAGATTAGATCTTCTCCTCCTACCCTCAAGATCGTCTCAACATCACAGCTCGTTCGGTACCCATAGGCGCAACACCCTCCCTGGGATTGCACTCGTACACCCATTTTGTATAATCTCCGCTCCAGACAGATGTATCCCCAAGATACAGAACGGTTTCGCAATTATAGCAATATTGGCCCTGGGCGGCGCCGACTGCGCATGCGCATCCATTGTTGTTGCAGCCGTCCTGTTGGACGAGAGGGGGAACGAGCTGTGCAGAGCGTTCGAAAAGGAGGTCACGGTCGCCGATGTTGCAGCGGGTGGGAATCGAAGAGACTAGACACACGGCGAGCAACAGCGCCAGAAAAGTGAGGAAGGGGAATTTGAGGAGTGTGCGCATGATTGTGGTTTTGTTTTAGGAGATCTGATCTTGAGAAACGTTCGGGAGAGAGATTTTTTGAGTGATCAATATCATCCAGAAGAAGCGATCCCAGAAGTCGGTGACGCGCAACCCTTGGAGCGGTATTTAGGCTTCCAACCATTACTGATCAGTGGTTAGTACCCCCATCAGAAATGCGCATGCGCAATCTCCACTCACGTCATTGCACAGTGGTGGCCAATGAACCAATGTGCATATGCAGACTCTTTTTTTCTGTAACCTTGTAATGGATAATTACCATTTGGCGAGCGGACGCATAGTGGCATCTTCCGTTGATGGAATGTTATTTCACACATAGGCAAGGCTGGCGAATCAATTGTGTCGGTTTTGCAGTGTGAGTGCGAGTTAGATCGCTAGTGTTTCGACAGATACTTATGAGGAAGCACAGTTTACCAAAGCGTATGATATACGGTTAAATATATGTTTACGTAAAACGAATGAGTATCCGTGTAATTACCGCCTAGCTAGTAAATTCATCCAATAGGGCTTTTCAAATCATTCCCAGACCACGTATATTTGGGTTCTTTGGTCCAACATTGACATCCGCGAATACTGTCCCCATATTTATGGTGACAAAATGCATTTCGTACGAGTTTGCGAGTTTGCACCTAGAAAAGAATGAATACATAGTGAGTACTTAAGTATATGTTCCGACAGAACTGGGAAGTAATCCGCTTCGCGAATAAGTCGACTGCTTCGCGAATAAGTTAACTTTCTGTCCCAGTTGACTGGGCCAAGTTCTTGCCAGTCAACTGGGATATGAAGTGCATTACTTTGTGATACAGTCAACTGGCCTATGAACTTTGAGTATACTACAGTGTTGCATATATACTATGATAGTCCACCTCTGTAGGGCATACGCTGTAGGGCATATGGGTATGGACTTACGCGGAAAATAGAGCAGAAGAAAATATTTACGTTAGTATTGCATATATACTTAGAAAGCCCACCTCTGTAAGGCATACGCTGTAGGGCGTACGCTGTAGGGCATACGCTATAGGCCATACGCTGTGGAGCATACGCTATAGGGCATATGAGTACGGACTTATGGCATCCATATGGGCTTATGGCTTTCAGCTGTCTCATCAGCTGTATTTGTAGATCAATGTGGATGAATTCATACGCAGGCCTGCTGTACATATATGGCCTATGATAGCCTCGAAAAATAAACATCAGAATCATACATCTCGCATTAAGAGCTTCCAATCCATACAGTCCATATCGTCTTGCAACCTCTACCACTTATCCACTACAACCATTTACTAGTATATTTCTCTGCACTTTCAAAATGTCCATATCTATCTTTGAGTCCAATATGCCAGTGGTCATGTCTATGTCCAGTGGAACCGCAGACCGTGGTTTTACAGCCCAAACAAAGTTACAGTTTCAAGCGATGTTAGAGAGTCCAGAACCTGTCAACACAATGATGTTCAATTCACTCAAATACCGGACCTATTCCCACTGGCTTCTCTTTCCGAAAGAAAAAGTTGTGGGAACTAATAGTAAGTCACTATAGTGGGGAATAGATGGATTCAAATCCTTACTGAAAATTTATTAGAAGAGGAAAGACAACACCAGTACAATGATCGAAATAAGGCACTCAACGGCTTTGTTATACACAAAGGAACATTTCACAAACGGGCAATTGCTGGATCTGATGGACAACCACGAAGAGTGATTCCAACAAACGAAGTTTTTTGACCGTATTCGCCAAGTCCACTCTGAACTTGAACATGCAGGCTATAAAAGAACACACAAATGCATACATGAGCGGTACTATGGTATTTCTCAAGAGGATGTTGAATGGTTATTGGGAAAATTTCAGACATGTCTTCTCAACCGCGACAACAAATCAAAAGGCCCACTTGAACCGATTATCACCAATTCTATTCTTTAAAGAATTCAAATTGATCTTGTAGACATGCGTCTACAGGCCGATGGACAGTTCAAGTGGATCTTACATATTGTAGATCACTTTAGCAAGTATACAGGATTGTTTGCCCTCCGGAGCAAATGTGCGGTTGAGGTTGCTGAGTCAATGGCATTGTTTCTCGGATTATTTGAACCTCCGAAATACCTACAGTGTGATAATGGGAAAGAGTTCAAAGGTGTACTGCTGGTATTAGCGGAGTCATTTGGAATTCGAGTTATTAATGGAAGGCCCGGGAATCCATCTACTCAGGGTCTTGTTGAACAAGCAAATGGTACAATGAAGACTCGTATACGATCCTGGATGCATGACAATAAAAGCAAGAAGTGGGCCACCTCATTGCCCAAAATATCGATGGCAATGAACCGATCTATACATGGCACTACAGGCAAAACTCCATATGAGGTTATGTTTGGTCGGAAGCCAAGATGGGAGGATAGTTCTGTGGTACCCGGTATAAATATTGTCATTGAAGATGAACAACCTACATTGGAAATGATTGAAAAATCTGCCTCTACAGATGAATTCACACGAATTGAGGAATATATGGAGCATTATGAATTTGACTTCGACTCAATACCATCTATTCCATTACCTCAATCGGAAGTACCTACTTTGCAAAATATATTACAAAGTACACCATCAGGATTGCCACCGCTAATTCCACCTCGCATTTCTTCCAGTCAAGCTATGATTCTCGGCAATCCGCCACCCCTACCTCCACGGCCACAAATTGCTCTCCAAGCCCAGATCAGATCAATTGATTTGCCAGGTAATCCCAATATATCCAATCAACCCACCAATTCTCAAACAAGTTCACCTCTATCGTCTCTCCCCCCAAGTCCTGAAGCAAATTCAAGCTCCTTTGAAATTGAACCATCTGAATTTCTTCAGTCAGATACTCAAATACGTACCAATATTTTTTTGGACCCAGCATTGTTGACTCCGCACGAGCGAGAAATACAACTGCGGAATGTACACGAAAGGGCAAAGATGCAGCGGAAGCATGCAAAGCAACATACTATTGAAGTTTTTCTCCCTGGTGATTTGGTATCTCTCAAGATACCGAGAGAAGATCGTGCAGCAACCAATAATTTAAGAGTATTTTGCCGTGTTGTCAAACAATCCAGACCAAACCGTTATCAACTTCTTACAAGTCATGGCCTACTCACCAATCACTATACGGTCAATACACTCCTTCGTATACCACCTGCTGCACAAGAGGGTCTTGACAAAATAATTCCACCTCTACCTGCTGGCAGTGATGGTATAGGTGGTGCTGGATCCTCAAACCCTGCTGTACATGTATTATTTCAGAAGAAAATCACATTGCATGCAGTAGCAGCTTTAGAATCCCATAGCGAGTCAGTTGGAATATCATGTAACTGCAAAGGTATTTGCACAGGACGCTGTTGGTGCAAAAAGAACCAGCGAGAGTGCTCTGTTCATTGCCATGCAGATGAGCATGACTGTGGAAATCTCTGTCCACTTGAGCGGCGTACAGAAATGGCTATTATTCCTCGGCCGGCTATCAGACCAGATGCTGCAGGAGATTCTTCAGAAGAGGATCCACCACTTGCAGAGAACTTGAATCATGATGAGCAGGGTAGTTTTGGACTTAGAATACAAAGAAAAGTCAGAGTAAGCAGACGGGGTACAGAACTTGAAGGACAAGGCAGTGGAAGTGAAAACAGAGAAAATCGAAGCATGAACTTGAAACGGAAGCGATTGGTATCAGATATTAACTCTTCAGTGAGCCGTGTTACTCGCCAGAGAAGAAACTGAATCCTTTAGATATCTTCTACACAGGGCCTGTATGATGAGTATAAAGGCTAAGTGTGAAGTCTAAGTGTGAAGTCTAAGTCATGTTGCAGTCTTTAATTCAATAAATAAAGTATGGCTGTGGCAGTTGTATTAAATTTCGCTCAGTGGCCTTAAAGATTGTTAATTACCCACCTGACTTCAATATACGATGGCCTGAGAGTTTGTGCACTGCAAGATGAGAGGTTGCAGCACCGAAACCGTATCATATTACCAGTTGACTGGGTGATAAAGCTCTCTACTTTATCATACAGCCGACTGCTCTCAGCACCAGTCGGCTGGCAGAAACTGCTTCTGGGTTCAGCTGGCTGGTACACAAAGTTGACTTATTCAGGAAGCAGCCGGCTTATTCGCGAAGCAGTCGACTTATTCGCGAAGCGGATTACTTCCCAGTTCAGTCGGAACATATATACATTAGAGTGTTTTGGTAGACTAATATCTTTATTATATTTGATTTATATCGCAATAGGTGATTACCAGAGCCAGGACAATGGAGCCCAAGATCGCTTAACATTGGGCGTCGATTGCGCTCTGTTCGGGCGATCATCTCAATTTCTGACCACAAAACGCCTGGATTCTTTGGGACAAATTTTGTCACTCGTTAATATGTACGAAGTGGGAAGCATCTATTCTGTCACACAAACATGGATATTCGATTCACTTGACAAATGCTAGAATTTGAAATTCAACATGACGAAAAAAACCGAATGAACATTAGAAAATATGACATCAATTTCCCCTAGTCATCAATGCTTAAAAGTCGCTGTGTCCCTGCAAGATACCGAACCCCCACCTCCTTCACAAAAGAAAGTCTCAAACCCAAAACACCCGCAAATACATACCCATACCCATCCTCAGGACGCTGCCACAGTCGTCGGCCCACAAGGACTCACCACAGTAGGATCGCTAGTATCACAGCTCGTTCGATGCCCATAAGCGCAGCAACCACCGTTTGGATTACACTCATACACCCAATGTGTATAATCCCCGGGCCAAACCGACGTGTCGCCCGGATCCACAATCAAGTAGCAGAAATAGCAATACTGGCCTTGCGCAGTCTCGGGAGTGCAAAAACATCCATTGTACTTGCAGTCTCGTTTGACGAGGAGGTCGCGGACGGGTGAGGTATCTCTCGGGGAAGCGAGGGTCCCTGCCGAGCGTTCGAAAAGGAGGTTGGGGTCGCGGCGCGCGGGAGTCGCTGAAACCTGACAGATGGCGAGCAACAGCGCCAGAAAAGTGAGGAAGGAGGGAAATTCAAGAGGTGTGCGCATGACTATAGTTTGGTTTGGTTTCAGAGAAGTCGAGTTTGAGAACCGGAAGAGAATACTCTAGGATTTTCCAGGAAACAATATAGTTCAGAAGATGTGATCCCAGGATCCAGATCGTAGGTAGTATGCGATCCTCTGAGCGGTATTTAGGCTTCCAACCATCACTAATCAGCAGTCAGTGCCCCACCAGAAATGCGCATGCCCAACCTCCACGCATGTCATTATACAGCCGTGGTCAATGAATAATTGCATATTTTTTTTGTTTCTGCAGCCTTGCTTATTGGCCTTTCCAACTCGGCGAAAGCACTTCGCTGTCGTGGCATGCTATTGCTTCAATCTCTGTTGGTGAGTAATAGGGCGTTTTAAATGGTTAGTGTTACAATAGATGGTTGATTGACATATTGATTGATATATCTACGAGGCCGAGACGGCCGTATATATACAGTACACCTACGCACAGATGCATACAGGTGCATACGCTTCATCGATGTATGGATACGGCTGAATTGTTGAGAGCAATCTAGTACACAGAGGGGTTGATTAACTATTGTACAAAAGTGATTGTCTAAAGAACTAACTACGGGAGAAATCTATGCTTTATATACTCTAGGAAAACCATAAAAATCGTGAACCTCGGTTGAAGAACCATCGTGAACATACATTACAAATCAACCAGTGGCCCTGCAAGTGGCGAGTGACTAATCATGTATGAGTCTACATCGTGACTTAGACCATTAGCAATCATACTCCAGTCGATTCTAGCAGCTTCGCTGGCCATCTAGAAACTCGTAGGCCTTTCGGGCAAAATCCTGTGCCAACATGAATATCGTATGTCCTACAGGCCTTCCTTACAGAGGCTGACTTTCTCAGTATATACGCAACATTTAGGTATTACGCAAAACGAGTGACTATATGTGCACCGCCCAGATGTAAATTCAATCAATCCAACCACCGTCGTTCAGCATGGATGGGTGGAATATATTCCTTGTGAAAGAAGCCTGCGTCGGCTTGCAAACATCATGTGACTGGTGTAAACTTACAGGTCTCAAGTTGTTATCGAGATATCTATTTTTATTGGCCTAGTAACAACCTGCATAAACGCAAATCTCCGCGGATCGAAGATCTGGTCTTTATGATTTTCGCGTTTGCCGCATTGCGGGGTGTACGGGCAAATTTGTTACCCGTCAATACTTCGTGCCTAAGTGCCAGCTCGCGAACACATGCCTAGGCAAACTGGGATCGGGAGAAGTGTATACTTAGTGAGTATTTACCGTAATGTATTTAGTCACACCAACACTTGTACTATCATTCCACTCATTTAAGCCAGCCACACCTCCGAGTATACGAACTAAGTACAGCGATATTCTCATTCATACTTCATTCCGTCCCCCTACCTCCAACTCCGCATGCCTCTCAAGTCGTCTTCTTCGGACCACACGGACTCACGGGCGTACCAGCCCCAGCTTCGCAACTAAATCTCAACCCATACGCGCAGCACCCTCCTTGTGGATTACATTCAAACACCCAGGAATGCCAATCGCTATCCCACACCGACGTGTTCCCGGCATTTCTTACGCCGATAGATGTTGAGCCGCATCGCCAGCAATATTCGCCTTGGGGGCTGCCGACAGAGCATGTGCATCCATTGTACTTACAGGAGTTGTCTCGTTTGCGGAAGGGTGAAATATCTGTCGGGGCGGTGAAGACGTAATACATGGTGAAAAGTAACGCCAAGACAGCGAGGAAGGCGAAATCGAGAGGCCCTGGAAAGCGCATGACTTTGGTTTGGTTGATGGTGGTCTTGAGAAGTCTGATTTTGAGAGGTTTTTGGGAGAGAAGTGTGGGATTTTTGGGAAGCAATGTCGTTTAGCCGAAGCGCTCGTAGGAAAGCATCCAGATAATCGGTAATGTGCAATATTTCGAGTCGTATTTAGTA
Organism: Trichophaea hybrida; assembly: GCA_015178995.1. Lineage (NCBI taxonomy): Eukaryota > Fungi > Ascomycota > Pezizomycetes > Pezizales > Pyronemataceae > Trichophaea > Trichophaea hybrida. The sequence continues at coordinate 9,108 of WHVE01000692.1, read as the reverse complement.
TTCAAGCTTTATAAGTACCAGACGTGTACCCATTAAGCAACACCCCAATCAAAAGCCCACACGTTCACAATAGGTGCGTATGGGCAACCTCCCGCCATTGGACAGCAATGCGCAATAGATAAAATTAGGTAGATGCGTGGATTTTTATTTCTGAAGCCATGCATATTGATGATTCCAATGAGCTGAACGCCTGATAACACTTGCCGGTGTTTTCCGTTGACGGGATTTATGCCCTCACTCATGCGATTGGATGCAACTGCGGCGAATCTGCGGCAGTGTATATGGAATGCGAACCAGATACCAACGCAATTATCTGCTATTGATTTATCTATTGTGGGAGTGAGGTTAATTTCCTGGCTCGACAGGTAAACCGAGTGACCATTTGTGCATCAAATGATGTGTTGATAATTGTACTAACATTATAGGCTCTATTGTAAGTTCGTCACTACGGATCAAAAGTGGTTACCGCCGCCAATTACTGAATTGAATATTAGTCGGAGCCAGTTACGTTGCTGGTAGGAATTGCTTCTGTGAAACATATCAGCATAACCAGTTCTCCCGCGTTTGTATTATCAGTCACATTACCGGATGTCTGAATGCGGGTTGAATACCCGTGCCGATGGCCAACGCAGTTAGTCCAATAGAAGCTTGCGCCTGTCTGCAAATTGGAACATTCCCCCAACCTCCATCTTCCGTCAGGTTCAATTTATCCCATTCATCAACTTGTGACAGGTACATACCTCTGTCAGAACAAATTTTCTACCCTTCGCCTGTGGATAAAATTGCCTCAAAATCAGCAAGCCAAAGAATGGATGTAGCCTATAGGCCGATAAAGGTTTATTTTACACAATTTTTGGGTAGGGATACTTTACAGCCCCAGCCTATCAAAAGGCTCTCGCGGAAAAATCTCATTCGTTCCGCAAATCTTGCATATGCTGGGTACTGCATGCGGCCATGTTATGAATATACTGCCTCGCGATCGGAAATTTCGAGGCGATCCCTCAAGCACTGCCTCTATGAGTAAAAGCGGTGTTGCCTCAGTTACCTGTTGCTTTCGGCTCGTCTGTGTGTAGTTGCTGCGGGCCCACTGCACGAGGTAGTGAAGCTTTGGGTGTCGTCGCTTGAAATTCTCTCGATCCCCCATCCATCGGTATTGTCGGCTATTGTAGGTGGCAGCTCTGATGGTGGCAGGCCGGCGATTAGAGGCGAGTACTTATCGAGTAGAGAGACGTGAAACACATCGTGAATACGCATTGTCTTTAGTATCTCTAATCTGTAAGCATTTTAATTGACCTTACTCACCGTGTATGGCCCAGCCGCTTGTAGTCCGCTTATAGTCCAGTAGCTTAGAAGGCCTCGTCGTATAGGGCGCTTCTCCGGATAGTCACTGGTAACTGTTCCACGGCGAAGTTACCTGCTCCCAGCGCTAAGATAACTAATTACTGAAGCGCCATATATCTTTGCAGTTTGGAGAAATGATAAGAACTGAAGCAAACACAGGAAATGCATTTTTATTAGATATATTTGAACAAGAATCTAAAACCATCAATGAAATTGGAAATCTGATATTGCAGGTGAAGGCAGGGGATGGTCTGTCATGGTTTGCAATGACGCTAGGCTAGTGGCTGACACATTAGATGAAGATGCATATCTAACTGTACGAAGAGACTTCCGCAAAATGCTGTACTCTAATGGAAAAATCTCCAATTTGACTTCTACCAGTTGGATTATTTTTTGTTTACTGTACCATTAAACGGCTCTTCGGCAATTAGTACCGGAAACAGATAAACTAGCCGTGGAACTGACCATCCAGAACATATGGATACCCCGCATCGCTAACAAAACCTTATCGCCAACCTCAAAGGTCACTTCGTAATGGTGGCAACGAACCGGCTCAATCCGTGGCAAATCGAATCGTCCAGGCTTAAATTTAACCCGGTTTGAAGTTCGTACCGGACTTTAGCCGGTTTGCACGAACCAGTTCACAATGCGGGCTCAAAATTCACAGTTAGGATAGCTCGCCGATCGACGAGTTTCGCTCGGATGACGATAATTGTAAAACGAAAATTATGCAATTTTACGCGATAATTAACGACCCGTTCTCAGATTGTGTTATTATTAAACCAGAGTGTGCAGTTGTGAAAAACATACCATAAAACGGCGTTTTTGTGACGTTTTCCCCTGCCGCAATGCCTAAATGAGGTTGTACCGTATCATGAGTTGCGCCATTCTTCTGTTGGAGACAATTGTAATTTTGTAATTTAGATCCTTCTTTTAGATTTAATATACTTGTAGCGATCATTATTAAGATTATGTCTTTATAAAAACAGATGCTTAAACTGGGCAAACTACATTAAACACTTTCATTGACCGCTATGCTACTTCCATAGAATCAACACGTCGACGTGCGCCTATTAGTATGCATCAGCAATAAAACCCATATCCCTTAGGCAGAGGATAAGTTTAATACCTTCGTACTTGGGCCAGGCTGCGTCCTAATTACAGTACGAGGGAACGACTACCCTCATTTCTTGGCTTTGTTTTTCTTGGCGCTTTCTTTCTGCTTCTTCATCACTCCGCCAGCTGGTCCTGACGCTGGGCATTTTTTCTCTGGGCACCTTTGGGGAGCACCACCATGCTTACTCGTTCGATTTCTTTTCGGAATGGGACTAGATTTCTGGCTTTGCCCTGATGTGAGATATGTCGTTTGTCCGAGCGTGATTTCAACTTCCGATTCGTCATTCTTGTCGTTGCCTGAGATGTGTTGTGGAAGCTCGCTTTCCATACTTAATACAGAGGTCAAGATGGAATCTGATGGATAATCGTCGTCCGGCTTCGTCCGCTTTTTATCAACTTTGTCAAGTCGTTCCTCAGCCTCTAGGAATTGTAACCTCGGTTCCTCGGCTTTCTTCCGTCGTCCACATTTCGAAGATATAATCGCGAGGTTGGCGATGCTAGTCAAGGTATCTGGATGTTCATCGCCGAGTACCCTTTTACTCATGTCTATGACCTGCATCTGAAGCTCTTCAGCCTCCTTCCATTGTCCCTGTTTCGATAATACCAACGAAAGGTTGTTCATGCTGGTCAGAGTATCTGGATGGTTGTCGCCTAGTACCCGCATTCTCGTCTCCATGACCTCTAATCCCAGCTCCTTGGCGTCTTTCCATCGTCCCTGGCCGAAAAATGTTGATGCAAGGTTGGCCATGCTAGTCAAAGTATCAGGATGCTCCGGGCCGAGAAGCTTCCTACTCGTCTCCTTTACGACTGTCTCCAGCTCTTCCGCCTCCCTCCATCGCCCTTGGTCTGAAAATCTCGATGCAATGTTGGCCATGCTGGCCAAGGTATCCGGATGCTCCAGGCCGAGTACCCTCTGCCTCACCTCCATGACGTGCATCTCCAAATCTTCCGCCTCCTGCTCTCTCCCCTGTTCCCACAATGTTGATACGAGGCTGCCAATACTGTTCAACGTATCCGGGTGTTCTTCGCCGAGTATTCTCTCCGAGGTCTCCATAACTTGCACTTGCAACTCCTCGGCTTCCATCAATCGCCCCTGATGTGAAAATATCGATGCAAGACTGCTCATACTGGACAAAGTATCAACATGCTCATGACCGAGTACTCTTTTTCTCATTTCCACAACCCGCATGCCTAGCTTCTCAGCCTTCGTCCATAGTTCCTGATTCGAATATGTTATCACGAGATTGGAGATTGCTGTCAATGAATCTGGATGCTCCTGGCCGAGTACCCTCAGGCTCGTCTCCATGACTTCTACCTCCAACGCCTCGGCCTCCTTCCATCTCCCCTGCTCCGAAAATGTCGATGCGAGGTTTGCTATGCTGGTCAACGTTTCTGGGTGCTCTTTGCCATGTACCCGCTTGCACGTCTCTATCACCTGCATCTCTAGTTCCTCGGAGTCTTTCCATTTCCCTTGTTTCGAAAAAGTAGATGCAAGGCTGCCCACGCTGGCCAATGTATGCGGATGGTCTGGACCGAGTACCCTCTTTCGCGTCTCCAGTACCTGAATGTCTAGCTCTTCGGCTTCCTTATATCGTTCCTGGTCCAAAAATATAGTGGCGAGGTTTTCCATGCTACCCAAGGTATCGGGATGCTCATTGCCGAGAATCCTCTTTCTCATCTCCATCACCTGTAACACCTGTACCTCTGCTTCCTTCCATCGCCCCTGATTGAAAATTGTCATAGCGAGGTTAGCCATGCTGACCAACGTTTCTGGATGCTCTTTTCCTAGGACTTTTCCACTCGACTGCAGGACTTGTATCTCTAGTTTTTCGGCTTCATCCCATCGTCCTTGTCTCGAAAATGTCATTGCGAGGTTACTGATTCTGGTTACAGTATCCGGATGCTCTTTGCCTAGAACTCTCTTGCTCGTCTCCATGACCTCTAACTCTCGTTCTTCCGCCTCCTTCCATCGCCCCTGTTGTGACAATGTCGATGCAAGGTTACTGATGATGATCAGGGTATCTGGGTGCTCATGCCCAAGCACCCTCTTTCTTCTCTCCATGACTTGCACCTCTATCTGTTCGGCCTCTTTCCACCGTCCCTGGGAGGAAAATGTAGAAGCAAGATTTGCGAAGCTGTTCAAGGTATCTGGATGGTCTTCACCGAATATAGTCTTGTATGTCTCTATTATTTGCACTTCCAACTCTTCGGCCTCCTTATAACGCCCCTGATCCTCAAATATAACCGCCAGGTTTGCCATACTAGTAAGAGTTTCTGGATGCTCGTTTCCAAGCACCCTCTTTCTTATCTCCATGACTTGGGTCTCCATCTCCTCAGCCTTCTTACATTGCCCACGTTTGAATAGTGTCATCGCGAAGTTGGACATAGCCGATGCGGTCTCTAAGCTCTGCGTTCCATACGTGCATTGGATATGCTCCAAAACCTCTTCTTGCAATCTTTGTTCTTCCGCCAACTCCCCCATTATGTGATGGGATTTGGTTACATTGATGATTGATTCAATGTAATATGGGTGAGTAACACCTTGTGCCGTAATGTGATCTCTAACCCGCATACGTAGCGCTTTCGATTCCGCAAATTCTTGTAACTCATCCAGCACGTCTCCAACAATACTGTATAAAGGCAATGTTATAAAGTGGAACTCGCCAAACTCTCGTGCCATAATGGCAATCTGTTTTTGGTACTGTTTTCGAGCTTCCTGTAGCCGGTTCATTCCCCATGTTCGATATTCGTGAACAAGGTCGACTTCGATAAGCTGATCATTGAATTCCCGTATTCTCCTTGTATTGCTTTTCCAACTGGCAGGTCGTACCGCCATTTTTTCAGCCTCCAAGTCCTCTGACCGTTTATTACTTTTTGCTAGCCACATATGAGATCGATTATTATCGGACTCGGTCCCAAATCCAATTCTATAGCAAAGTGCAAGCTGGAACGCAATATGAGTACCGCAGGGTTGATTTTGGTTCCTGTTGTAGTTTCTTTCAAGACTATCTTTAATTTGTGTCCACACTCGATAGTCGACTACCATAAAGTCGGCCAGATTTAATGAGATCTTTGATGAGATTCAGCAATGTTTCGGTGAAATATTAAAATGGGCGGATACGTACCCGGAAGTCGGTATATATTGAGGGGTTTAGCGGCGCTTCTAAAGTTCCCGTGAAGGATTCCACCCTTTCTCTAATATATGGTTACCAAGCTTTGCATTTGACCAAATATTAGGTAAAACTTACCGGTCATGCATTAAGAGATGCACTAATCTTCCAAGATCCGACGTCCGCTTGTTGGGGTTGACTGAGATAGTCAAATTGAAAAATTCATTTAGACGAATACTATGCTTGGCGTTCAAATCCGATTGTACCATTAGCTGAGCGGCAAGATTCTGTAGTCCATCTTCGTCTTTCACACATTCAAGCCAAGTGAGTGGTCCGGTGGATGCGTCAAACGAAACCAACTCAGGCCTGGTACAATTTTGTAGAATGCGCACGTTCTGAAATAGAAGCCAAAGACTCAGCATTCCAAAAGAGTACACATCTGTCTGTTTGGCAGCGGAAACTTTGAATCCTCCAAAGTGATGTTCAGGGGCATTCCACGGCCTTGACTTTGGCAGAAAAACCGAACCTTCCTTATTCGCTGCAAGAGTGGAATACCCGAAATCACTCATCTTAACTGTGGTCTTGCCAGTAAGATCTTTGAAAACTAATACGTTTTGCGGTTTAATGTCGCCATGGATCACATCTGCACCCATGTTAGACTACCGGCCAGTAACGATAGATCAGGATAGCTAACCATAAGCGTGCAGCGCCATGAGTGCACTTCCAATATCGGCGCACATTTTGAGTCTGTCATCAATTGACATATTCATACCCTCTTGCACATTCATAAACTGTTGCAGATCCCACCCAGCCTTCTCAAACACTAGTACAGGGACAGCCTTCTCTGTCCTGGGTTTAATCTCCCAGCAAACACCCTCGAGGTTGACTACATTTGGATGGTTCTTGATAAGAGGTTGACTCAGAATAAGTACCTCTGATATCAACGGTAAAAAGTTATGGTCCGATCCTACGGAGCCTGAATCTCCATCCATGTGAAACCGCTTGAATGCAAGGGGGACGTCTTTGCTGAATGTAGACTGGCTGACTGTCCCAGAACCACCCTGGCCAAGGTTACGGAGAGCAGGCTGCCACGTAATCGGGAGATAATCGACATTACATTTTTGGACAACCGAAAGAAATGCGATCAAGTCATCTCGAAGTTCATGATCGGTGTGATTGGTTGAGCGATTCGCCGAGGCGGAGTTGCGGGTAAATATTCCATCAGAATATGTTACAAGCGTAGAGCTGCGCGTTGAAAACATAGTGTATCCAGTGCAGAATGTAAAATAATGGCGGAATGATAGTAGGTAGTTAGGCTGGTAATCTGTCAACTTAGTCTGCGCAACTATACAAAGCTGAAGAATGTGCTTGATGAAATGGAATTTGCACATACTAAACTGCGGTCCTGATATGTGTATAGTAACTCTTTTCTAGAAGCAGCTCTACCAAAGTATTAATGCGCGCAGCAGCTGAGTCTGTGTACTTATTTAAAATCGATATTGAAAAGTCCGGCTATAAATCCCGCACTGAATGTGTCGGTAACACGAACGGTGCAGGCTGATAGTGCGACTGCTGCATCTTCGATTGCGGCAGTTCCTATAACAATAACACATGCACATGCTTAAAGTAATTGGGCTGCAGGAACTATTTAGGGACTGGCTTAATCTGCATTCGCATTAGTCATCCTAGCCATCCATATGTTAGCAAGTTATTGGCTGATAAAGCACTCAGGCAGAGCAAGTATTAATGCAAACACCCTGCCTTCTCCCAGAAACAACATTTGCCTCGACTTTTAGGAACCCCCCCATTGAACTATACGGATAGATATCAGCCAAGGGTTCGTAACCACAGGCCAGCCAACCTGCACCACATCACAAACTCTTGATAATGCCTACCTATCATGCATTTTCGATTTACTACGTTAGATACATGAATTAGCGGCTGTAATCACTGCCTAGCACCCTATGTTGGGGCAGTGCCCAGGTTTTGCACCAATCAAGGTGCGCCACGAGCCTATGATTCTGCCCTCGCCTGTGCATTTGTTTCACATGGCGACTTGATTTATTGCACATGTTTTTACTCAGATCATAACATAGTTTAAACCCGACACTAGCAGGGCTCATGCTCTCTAACCTACTATCTCCAAATTATAATGCTTTCAGTATTGTGGGACAGCCGTAGATTTAGTGCATACCATTAGTACGGAGTAACGTAGTAGTTATCAATACAAAATGTAATTCAAACTGGTTGTAGGACACAAGATCTACGTGGCTCTTTTCGGGGGTGGAGTGGGTGGGTGGCATGTTTGCTGTGATGGCCGATATCGAAATAAAACAAGCGCGTGATGAACGCAGGATTGAGCACATCCAGTTGGGTCAACCTCCACACCAAAAATCGGCCGCCCAATCATCTCCTCAAGGTTTTTTTCAACTGCAACATGTTTGATATATGAAATATTCATAGCTAGCGTACTTTTACATCATGGCCACCGATTTGCGATATTATCAATAGCTAGCAAGCAACTGTGAAAAAGTGTCGATTTTCATGTAATTTTCATGATTTAAAATCTACAACCATACATCGGTTATCGCAGACTTATGAGGCCGGCGACTACATTTTTCAGTTTATGATCTAGATAGCGGGCGGAGAATACTTCCGGTAAATAGTCACAAACAGCCATAGAACAGCTGCCAATCAGAATGCGCCGAGCTGGCAATTCATCTCAATCTACCTAAATATGAGTATCCACCATGTTGAGGTCGATTCCCCCTCATGCATCCCGGTTACTTGTAGAATTCACCGACTCCTCTCAGTTATTATTCGTTATATAGCTCCTTCGGCCAGTTGCGAGAGCTGGTGGAGCTTTCCGGGATTCGCGCGATCATTGAGTTTAACGGGTAGTTCCGTGTTGTTCTCTGGAATCATCATAATCGACAACAACCGAATGTTTTTGACAACAGCTTGATTATTTTTGAAAATACAATGAATCGGAGACCGGAGCGTAAACGTAGCTGTGGTAATACATATTTCATGTGAATTAATTCTTTGTGATCGCTGTGTAACGGGGGACGTAATTAAGCCTGAATTTTTGGATTCTTGGATTTGGATGAGATCAGTACTTTCGTATGTATGTACCATTAGGTAACCAATGAGGATTCTAGCGAATAACCCAATTTACATGGTAGTGGTAGAAGTTATTCCATGTCCAATGACCCAACGTATAGGTAGTGAGAGGCCACGTAACTGTCGCCGCTCTCCGTGAAAATCTTCTGTAGTTTTGCTCGCTCTTTCTTTTTACACTCTACCCGTAGTCTATACAAAATACACGCATAAGACTACAACGGTCACTATGATTGATAGTTTGTCGTAGTCCGAAATGAGTGCTCATGAAATTGAGTCGTCTATTAATGAAGCCTAAATTTAAGTCGACACGTAGACTTAAGGTATCCCCTATTCGCTCAAGTTTGTCAAGTTGGTCTCAATAGCTGTTTTGTGGCTAGTAGTAGTAATGAAATGCTTGCTGAGTTTACTTCATGTATGA
>WHVE01000691.1:0-70416 GCA_015178995.1 Trichophaea hybrida | reverse complement strand
GGACTTCAAGCTTGTACATTGTTGGAAGATTCAACCTTGATCATGAATATTTGACTCTACATTGGCGATTATATGGGAAGATTCAACCTTCATCCAAAAAATTCGACAGTACATGGCGATTGTATCGGAAGATTCAACCTTGATCCAAAATATTCGATTGTATCGGAAGATTCAACATTGACCAAAAGGTTTCGACTCTAGATGTTTATTGTATCGGAAGATTCAACCTTGATCCGATATTTTCGATTGTATCCGAAGATCCAACCTTGATTCAAAAATTTCAACTCTACATGTCAATTGTATTGGAAGATTCATCCTTGATCCTGAATATTCGACTCTACATTGTCGATAGTGTCGGAAGATTCAACCTTGCCGATAAGAGAGTCTTGATGAAAATTTGCCCACGCGCTCAGACCAGAACTAGTTCGAATGTGCGGTGCACCTAACCTTAAGGTGACCAGCATGATACGGGTGTTGCTATCAATTCACTGATCAGAGAATCAGCAGACCATCTCCTTCCCAGCTCATGATTCTCTCTCAACGAAGAACCGCTCACTCAGTTCATGCATTTCTCACCCGAGTACCTCTCTGGATCAGTATTATATTTTAGGATCAATATTACGGCGGTTTGCACCTAGAGGTAGTATATTCGAGGTTTAGTTTGAACCGTGTTCTCGCGTCTTTAATCTATTTTTGACTATCTCGTATTGTATGCTGCAGCATTGATTGTCTCAAGGAATTCCTTCACCCAACCACGCATTATCTGCGTTCTGGGCACCGGCAAATCTACACCAGTCACATATTTCCATGAGCACCTGAGTAAATTGTTAAACCTCTCGGTGCACCTGAACATGAATGATTATAAGCTAATAAATTTGATTCCCCAATGTGGAAACGGTTCCTTCATAAATTTGTCACTATGCTTCATTCCTACCTGAAATATTTTAGCTGTAGCAAACATTTAAGACCTACTTATACAGAATTTAGACTCAACTCCATATGTTCGGTCCGCTGAAATATTCATGTGGTACTCCCAGCAAGCGATACATGAGCTGTGTATGAGGTACTTGGATGAGAGAGATGCATGAGCTGGATGGCTGGATGAGCTGGATGAGCTGGATAGCGGGAGAGAGTCTAAGGATTGCCCGGCGCAACGGTCATCAATTGACGGCAACACCGTCCTTGTCAACATGAGGTTAAGTCTTGCTCGCCTGCTAATTTCTGATAGTTCCCCATCTTATTTAATTGAAGTTCATGAACACATCATACACCAAAATTTTTGAACATAGGTTTATTGACTTGCACAAATAGCATTTATATAGACCAGACAATTGACGTATCAGACGCTCCATAATGTATCAAGAAAGAGTCAAGTGTCAATCTAAAAGGAAATCGTGTGGAGTAATTTGTGATTTGGTGATTGGAGTATGACCTGACTTATCGTTGCCATCTTGGCATTCAGGGCCAAACACCTTTGTTTCTCCCTTTTAGATTTTCTTCTAGGTCAACAACTCTCTCTCGTCCTACCTGAAATTTCGTCAACTTCTTATTATATGCTCTCTCATCATTTTGTATCCTGAGTGCAATGCTATATACCAACAATTGCCACGGCTAGATGGGTCTTGTGGGAGGAGTGTCAGAACTTGAGGTCATCCCCATGAGATCATGTTTTCCCTTTCTGACCATTATCACCAACCACACAGACCACAACGGTATACTATATTCAAGAAAACTGCGAGTCCTTCGAAAATCTCTCCATTCCATGACGGCCTAGGTCAACTGAGGCAAGATTATTTGCTGAACTCATCACACATGGAATGATATTCAAAGAATATAGCTGCTACTTTGGAAGGTTTAACGTTAGATCCTCAACTTATCCACTATGACTTGCAGCGGCGCATCGACTCACTCTACTGGTAAACCACACCAGACATTGCCTCAACTGTCCGGGGCGTCCTCTAATGCACGATCATTGACAGACTTGACCTACTTTTATGCTCGTTTTACGACTGATGTACTTATTGGAGGTCTTAAGACGACACACCTGTGCAAGTTGTAATGTATGAAATTGCCCTGAACTGCTTTCAAAATGCAGTAGCGTGCATAACTTCAATGGTCTGTTGGTGGTATCCGAAAACTTGTATATGTCCGGCAATGGGGCATTCGATGTGCTATGGTTTGTGTAGTTAGCTTGCAAACCGCTCTCCTGCCCGCACGCCTGCAGTTGGTATACAGTTGTAAGTTATGCTTCACCTTAGCCTTGTAACAGTCTGTCAGTTACGGGAGCATTCGTAAGTGCTGATGGTTTGTGTAGTTATCTTGCAAACTGCTCTCTTGCCGGCATACCTGGAAGTTGGTATACAGTTGTAAGTTATGCTTCACCCTAGCCTCCTCAACATTCTGTCCGGTAGGGGGGCATTCGTATGTACTCACGGTCTGTGTAGGTTGCTTGCAAACAGCTGTCCTGCCAGGGGCACCTGGAAGTTGGTATGCAGTTGTATGTCATACCTCACCATAGCCTCCTCAACCGTCTATCAGATACAAACGGGCATTCAGTGCGCTCCTGGTATGAGCTGGCTGCTTGCATACCGGTCTCCTGCTGGAGTGCCTGAAACTTGGTATAGTCGTAAGTCATGCTGAACCCTATCCTCCTTCACAGTCTGCAACAAACTGATTTTAGATGTTACAATCACTAATGGTCAGTTCATGTTATCTATGAATTTCGTCCGTCCTCGTGCTGGGGAGCAGCTACAGTTGTATAAATATCAAATCAGTTCATCAAACCTCTCAATCAACAATCCAGTTTAAGGTTCACCACGCGTTGATCTATACCATCGAGCCATTCATTGTTTTTTCCACTTTCCACTTCAGCTTTCTATATCACTTCCTGTTATTTGTCAGTTAAATGGAACACTCCACACAAGACATCCTGTGCCATTATTCGCAAATGAATCAGAAGGTGTACCTTGAACGGGCAGCAGCCAGGGTAATGCAGATGGAGGAGTACCTGGAACAGTTTGAAGAAGTTTGTCCTTTCTTCACACCCTTAGTATCCAAATATTCATTAAGAGGATGATTATTGATATGGTTTCTTAATTGCATGCAGGAGGATTATCCCGGAGATGATGATCATGACAACAAATATCTCACTCCCACCTTACACAATCAAATTGTTCCGACGGTGAAGAAGATGTTCATGGTAAGCTTGAGCCACCGGTCCGCCAGAGCAAGGGCGTACCACATAAAACCATTGTTCCAGCACAGAAGAAAAGGGACCGAGCAGATACTAGAGTTTTACCCTGACAAGGTCTTTGCTCAACATCTGCTGTACCGAAACCTCCAACGAAGCATACCAAGTCCAACACAAATCTGCGAGTGTCTCTACAGCTTGGTACTACAAGTCAATCAGTGCCAGTTGTTGCCACCACAAGAACAAAAGACCAAAGCATTCGAGAAAACGACAAGGAACCGTTCGAGCTGGTAAAAGACTTCCTTGCAACTCTTCTCTTTACCAAAAACCCATGGCCGTTAACAAAGAACGCAAAATATGAGCTTATTGCAGAGAGCTGGAACCTATCAATTGAGGCTCAGGATTGTCAGAGGCGGGTCGCCGGTGCACCAGAAAACAGTCCATCACTGTGTCAGCAAACCGGTGGCCCCTGAAAGACAGAGATTTTCAGACTCGAGAGGCTGTAAGTTTTGCCTACCGCACATGGAATGGTGATTTGTATTAACTTATATAGCTATATAGCAAAATCAGTAGCTTGCATGGGCGACTGGCTGAGGCTGCTCGGTGAACCATTGTGGGAGGCTACCGCCTTCATATTTGCTTGCAAGAAGACCTGAAATACCAAATCGCGCATCGGATAGCTGAAAACTTATACATGATAAAAATTGTCGGTGATGAAAAAGCCTGGTTTACCAGGTTCGAGATCTTAGATCTCATATACCATATCATCTTTTTTACGGTGAACAGCTTAGAACGGCTCCCACATACAGCTAAATACCTTGATCCGGTATCTCTATGGACGTTAGCAATTGCCGCAGCTGCCATCGACTGCGCACTATCAGACTACCAGCAGAGCACAACAGTCACCACAAACTGTGCCCAGGATGATTATCAAAGTAAATATTATCTTTTTCATATCCATTTCATCTGCACCAATCTCTGTTGGGTGCACCTGGTTTGCTGTTTCGAGCTTCTCCCTATTTGATTAGACTCTGGTTATGCTTATTTACATATGGGCACCAGAATGACAAACCAAATTTGGATTGCAGACGTTACTTTGAGAGCCTATAATCATTGGCGTTCCATCCATCCGACCAGGCAAAATGCAATCATCAATATGTGCAGAGAACGCATCACTCATCTATGCAAAGAGGATACAAATGAAATATCAGCTTTCCTTGGAGCAGACGTAATGGGTAATGGTGTTAGTGATATTGATAATATGTTTGATTGATTGAGTTGGACGGGTGTTAGTTGGACGGGTGTTAGTTGCTGTGCTATATGTTCCTCACAGTCTCATTTGCTTCATTTATTATGTTCTTTCCTTGCCATGATTTCTAAGTTGCTCTCTATTTTGATGCCTATTTCTGTATCATCATTTCAAACTGTTTCCTTTTGAATATGAATATATACACAATGCTCAGTCATTCCAATAGTATCCATATATAGTAATCAAAGGGATGGATGAATCACCCAAGGATTGGAAAAATATACAGAATATATATCCGAACGATTCCACATCATCCAATACTCGGGAGACTCCTACATCTCATATCGTCCGCTCCTGGAGGCTTCAGAACCTTACACGGGCACTCCTGGAGGCTCCAAAATCGTGTACCGGCGCTCCCAGAGAATCCAGTACCTTGCACCGGCGCTCCCAGAGGCTTCAGAACCTTGCACCGGTACTCCTTGGAACTCCAGAACTTTGCACTGGCGCTCCTGGTGACTTCAGAACCATATACCGATGCTCCCTGCAGCTCGAGAATCTTGCACAGGTGCTCCCGGAGGCTGCAGAACCTTGCACCGGTGCTCCCAGAGGCTCCCAGAGGCTCCAGGCGACCCCTCCGATGCTCCGGAAGCTTCCGAAAACTTGCACTTACTCCGAACTGCTCAAAACTGCTCCGAAGACTCCGGGAGTCTCCAGGAGTCATCCGGAGCAAGAATTACATTTTGCTGATGAATTGCCATAATATTTGGATTTCTTATCTGTTTGATCTAAATAGTTGGAAACAAATTGTATATAATCTTTGATTCAGATATATTTAATTATATACCAATTGATATCTATTATCATTCAATGAATATTATTACAAACAAGATAGTTGGTAAACAATTGTAATCATTGTATAAATTTTGTAAAATATATTCAACAGGTATACAATTATACAAATATACCATAAAATCAATAATATTTTGTTTAATATTCTTTACAAATATTGTTTTTCAAATTTTGTCTAACTGGATTTGATTTAGAACAATTGTTTTGCTGTTATTGACAGTATATTTTTTAGTAAATGTACATGAAAATATCATACATAAAATGTGAAATATCAATTTAAAAAAACATTTTTTAATATGCAAATTGCTATATTTTTCTGACCAACTAATATACTATATAGACACAGAAAAAAAAAGTAAGAAATTAGATTAATTTGTAAGTGTTTAAAAAAGAAATTTTTTTTTTAGAAATAATAGATGAATTTATGTTTATTATTATATGGTATACTGTATGCTTTATATTCAGTTGAATATAATAGTTTAATAACATATATATTTTATATCTAAATATATATAATACATTTAATTTATCATTTAATATTATAATTATAAATATACTATATATCATTCATTTGTTCGAATTTTAGTACTTCAATTGTTAGTATAAAATACCAACTCTCATGAATTGAAATGTTTTTTTCATTACTATGAAAATACAAATTCATAATATATTCTCAATTAAAATACAGTTGAAAATAGAATTTTGAATTCAAAAATTCTATATACTATTGAAGTAGATATACAATCCAAATACCAAGCTAATACTAATATCTCATAAAGTGTTGAATGAATTTCAATTTATTTCTCTCACAATCAATTATTTTGAAATGATTGTGAATCAGATGATATATCTAAATATATAATATATTTGACTTATTTTATTATATAAATATATTATTGTCCTGTATTTAAATTTGATATAACTATTTATAGTTTAGCTTGAGTCAATAATATTTATGTGAACAGAATATATTTTCTCTATTAAATTTATCAATTGGAAGTCAATAGTATACAACTTGATTTTGGATTAATACCTTATACAATACAATTTTCAAGATTTTACTAAATAGATTTATATCATTTATTTCTGTTTGCATGATATTTTGTTTACTTTCTACCAAAATTTTTCTACTCATGCAGTAGTTAAATTTAATTTGATTGCAATTTTTTCCAATTTCATAATACTATAAATTTCTAACAATAATATTCATATAAATTAAAAAAATTGGCAATAATGCACTAGTGTATTACAAATAAAATTTACAATAATAGCAATCAGTTATTTGTTATAAATGTTGAAACTGCTTGAATAGTAGAATAGATATTTTTCTTTTGATTAATATAGAAATATAGTATTTTTTTTTCACCAACTTTCCAAATGCCTTTCAAGTATAATTAGAAAAATACTCTCTTCCTTCGAATATAAGGTGTACTTCCCTTGATTCAGCCTACCATATATGGTTTAGTGCTTACCAAAAGCGATAGCTTAAAAAGTTTTTCATTCAATTTTAATTTTAATTTTGTTATCCTATTTGCTCATCCTTTAGCCGCTAAACTAATCAGGGGCGTACCTTATCTCCGGATCAATACGGTAGTATATACTTCCTAAATACATTTATTGATTGTTTCATCTTCGCCTGCTACACATATACAATTTAAATTAGTTCGTTTTTGAAATGCCTTACATGCAGATGCTGAAGCACATCGATGAATTAAAATGCATATAAAAATCGATCCACCTTGGGCAAAACCTTCGGTAAACTGATTCATGATCGCTAACATGGAAAGTAGGTGATGTAATACTATTTACAACACTCTCACTCCAATTTGCTGCAGAGTAGTTCATGAATAGCAGACATAAGTCACACAAGCAGATATGTGCGCTTGAGTTATCGCTAAACTTGCGAGCGAGCCCAAATTGTTGGAACGAGAGCAGCAGATAGGCACAAAGCACCAACACCAGCCGAATGCCAGCGTAAACAAATGGGGCAACAAAAGGTACAGTGTAGTACAGGGAGAGCTTGCGGAATAGAGATAGAACAGAATGGAGTACAAAAAAACACATGCAGACAAACGAATTAAGGTTTTCACAAACACACATAGACATATACACCTATGCACTCACCAGTGACACTTTCCCATCCAAATCGGTGAAAAGCCCCGTACTCAGTCCGAAACTACAGTACTTTCAGTATCTAGCGCATCATCCCATTCTAACCCATTAGATGTCGTTTTTCCTCGGAAATTAGTTATAGGATTACGCAACGACAACCTGCTGATCCGTTGGAACTCTCCCTCTCTCGAGATTGCCCAAACGCTCCCTTCGTGCTTCGTTGTGTCATGTCGTCCTCTCCAACCTCTGCTGGACGGATGACCATATGTATAACATTTGAAGAGTCGTCACTCAATCGACATTCTATTTACCAGGAGGGAAGTCATTAGTCGATGTGAGTGCTAAAGGCTTCGGGGGTGCCGGGAACCTTTCAACGGATAACTGTCTTGCAGGTATGCTCCGAACTGTATCAATTTAATGAAAAGAGCGCTGGCAGGTCGTTGGTCCCAATCTTGAAACAATGTACATTGTCAGCTTTTCTAAAAATTTTAATGTGCACGAAACTTCACAAGGGATGATGGCTGGCAAAGTGTAGGGCCAACCTTCTCTCCAATCCTTCCAGATACACTCCTTCAACTGCAGCACACTCATCTCCAATGGATCTGTCAATAGCCCCATGTTTGACTTTACCGAATGCCGTTCCAAGTAACCCCGATCCAGCACAAAGCTGTGCCTTGCACCCGACTGCACCAGCACTGTGATAGAGAGTATGCTCAGAGTCGGTGTTATTTGAGCTGCCAACGACGGTGCGTGCAGTTGCGGACCAGATTCTGGGGTTGAGTTGTGTGTTGGAATATTGTGCTCTTCAGTAGCAGCAATGATCGTCGTCAAGGCAGGATCAGGCTGATGGAGCGAACTGCTGCAATTTACATCTGAGGAAGACGTAGTAGGTGTAACTCCAAAGGGTTGTTCTGGCCCAGAGGTGGGAGAGTGTTGTAACTGTTGCTGTGGTAATTGAGACGACTGTGTCAATGGTTCTAAAGAGGTAGAAAGCACTGGTATTCGCGTCGGCAAGCTCTCATGCCGTGAAGTGGACAGCATCTTTAACGATAATTTCAAGAGAGGAAGTGTGACCTGAGATGTATGTGTTGTAATTGTACGTGATGTATTTGTTTATGTATATTTCAAGCCAGTTGGATGTGACGAGAGGATATGTGATGTTGCTTGGTAAGTGCTTATGATTGCAATGGGAAATGGAGATAAAAGTTAGAATTCTAGTTGTACAGTTTCACCGACTGTACAGTTTTAGCAGCTGCGAACTGTTTCCTGGAATTGCTCGGAACAAGTGTATAACAGTGATTCATCAAAAAATCCTTTCGTCCTTTTTGTTTCTTTTCGAGCGAAGTTCTACAATACCCGATGTGTATCACATCCTTGGACCACAAATATCCAACATCACAGCCTCAAAAAATGCATCACCAGGACAGAGAAAGAAAAGAATAAATGAAAATTTTCGAAGTGGAATTAACAACTTAGGAATATTCTACGGCAGGAGAAAGTCGCTTTTCAACACTAAAAAGTGTATCTGCACTTAAGGTAGATCTAAAGGTGTCCACTCCGAACCTCAATATCTATCCAGTCACCAAGTCTTTCAACAGAACAAATGAAGAATAAATTAAGTCTGCAACTGATATTCAAGATAGATGATCATTATTTCAGAAATGAAGCCTACTGGCAGCAGCCACACAATATTAATAATACATCTACTGTCAAAATGGAAAAGCAAGTACAGTCCCAAGACAAAGTGTTCATGATGGCTTGGCAACACACCTTATTTTCAGGAACCACCAAAACAAAAGCTATCAACACCCAATAAAGTGCAGCAAGCTGGGCCTACCATTCCTCAGAAATATATTACAGGTGTCAAAACTTGTAACTCACTGAAAACAATGTCTTTCTGATGGTTTTCAGCACCAATTGATGTGAAAATTGTTGCAGGTGTCACAAGTCCAAAAAGATTGATTTCAATATTTTAATAATTTAAGGACCTTCAAAATGACCTCACTCAGTAATTTTCAATTTTTGGAGTTGATAGCAATCAGTATTGTTGAGATATAATTAATTTTGGTCTCAAAGGGAGGGTTTTTTACTGAAAATGGCAATTTTACATGCAAATTAATTTCTGTCTTAGCACAGAAAACTTCAATCAACAGCTGTGATACCAGTACAGCCAGAAATATTTGAAGACTTTGAAAAACATGACTTCTCTATATCTGGTTGAATTATTGAATTCTCTATTGGACTATAAAGAAAGAAGAAGTCCATCTAACGAATAAGGGAAATATGGACAAAGGGTGTCAAGGGTTCATGGCTCAGGTATCAAGGGTACAGGGCATGGAGTACTAGGGGTCATAAAGACGGAAAATTTGAAGGTTCAACAATCGAAAATGGCCTGTAGCTGAAAAAATGAAAACCGTATTCAAGAGATTCAATTCAGAATCACCAAATGTAGAAGAAGTGAAAGCTGAAGCTAATTGATTATTATATAGACAAGAAAATGAATAAAGAAAGAAATATCTTCTCTGCCAAATGCCTGATTTGGATATACAGTGATTTTGTCCATGATCGACTCATTCCATAATACATCCAAACTCCTGCTATCTTTATATACCATCTTTGCACAATTCCTGCTTTCCCTGTAAAACCTAATTCTTTCCATTTAAAACCTATTTTTCATTTTTGTTGAGCTTTAGCCTCCATTCAAAACCTGATTTAATTGTCATCATGCTTATCCTCCATATCAAACCTGATTTCATTTTCATTATGCATAATCTATTGTATTACTTACCAATCATGCCTCTACCATCGATCGTCATTCAGTATAACCGTGACAGTAGCTTCCGCTGTCCAATATTGTATACCTATATAGTTCATGACACTGGCTTGGCAGGATGTTTGGCATAAAACTTGTTGATAGCTTGAAGTACATCGACTTTGGTCGGGGGCCCCCAACTGTGTTTGTTGAAGCCCATCCATTTTACCGAATACCGCAGCTGCCATCAGAACGGCCTGGAATTGTCCATTTGCTCTACATTATAATGCTCTTATCTATCCACTATTATCAGTGGTGGTGGTTATTGCTGTTGATATGGGAGAGGGTGCTGAGCAACATTCTGCAATCAAGATATCTGTTGGAAATTGTGGATACATAATTGGTTGGGTAATGTAATTTGATATTTCCAGAAACTGATGACCTTCATAATTTCGTTGGGTTCGATATGTTTCCAGTTGAGTTTATTTCAAGTTGTCGATATATTTCGTGTGTCTATCCATACTTTGTATCCAACTTTCAATGGTGTAGCAACCCTTTGGGACTTGTTGATCTGTTTCGGCTGTATGGCCGGGGTTCTTTTCATTCCTGCTCTGAGTTAGCTGCAAAATGGCCCCATTTGTTGGGCAATTGGCTGGGTGTTTACATCTCAAATATTATTCGGGTTTCAAATTGGATGTTGGCTGAAGGTCATTTGCAGGTGAAAGCCATTGTTTCCAAAAAATGTGGAGTACTTGGTCATTTCTGAGGTGTGATTGTTAGCTGCAAATTCCGCCAATGGTAGCCACCAGACCCAATCATTTTCTGATAATTAACAAAGTTCTAGAGGCACTGTTGCATTACCATATTGATCCTTTCAGTTTGGCAATTGGTTTTAGTATGAAATACAGTTGACAATCTTCATTCGATTCCCAATTTCGCACAGATGCCTTTCCAGCACTCCGCTGCTAATTGGGGCCCTGGACCGGATACTATTGATTCGGACAGTCCGTGCAATCTGAACACTTCCTTTACCTATATTTCTCCCAGCTTCTTTCCATTCACTTTATAAGTACAGGCTTCCAGGTGTCACATCTTTGTTAGATGATTGACCACTACCCATACTGCATCAAAATCTTTGTATTCTAGTAGCTCTACTACAAAGTCCATGCTTAAATTCTTCCATTGTTGCTCCAGTATATTCAGTGATCACAGCAGGCTGGGAACTTTTCCATGTGTCGCTTTACTCCTTTGACATGTATGGCAATTGCGTATATTGCGATTCATGTCATGTCTTATCTGGCTGCAGGAATTGCTTCGGCTCAGCCAGTTGTAAGTTTTTGCTTGTCCTGGATGTCCTGCTACTGGAGAATCATGGCATTGTGGAATCCACTTAAGCCTGTCCTCATGTAATGGTTGGGTTTGAAATTCCGCCAGTTCGAATAATTATTCCATATATATATATAGCCCTTCGCAGCTGTTCTACGGGCATTGGGTGCACACCATTTTCACCCAATTCCATAATTCATCTGCGCTTGTTGAACCATTGTCCAGGTTGACTATCTCCACAAACACCACTATCAGAGTTTTGTATAGCTCTTTGTCAAGATCCTCTGTTTCAGTACAATTTGCTGGGTTTTTTCTCCTCCCCCCTTTGGCGGAATGTCTCCTGGAATTCCTTAAAGGGTATTTGGCTTCTGTTATTGTTTGCCTGGGTGGAAAATAATTTTGAACATAACACAGGAAAGAAATTAGGACCACCTTGTTTGCCTTCAGTTCAACAGCTGCAACGTCATACAGTTCTTCAGGTTCTTGTGATCCGTGAGACTCTTGATTGGGTGTGCTGAACCTTTGCACTCCAGCTTCTTCCGTTTCAACATTTAACTATCATACCTGATTTTTGATTGTAAATTTCTTAATTTTCTTCAGCGGGCAAATGTTTTTTGAAAAAAGAGGTGACTGGGAGTAATATTCCATGATTATCATACTGACAAAAAACACCTGCTGATATGTAGCTTGAAGCATCAGTTTCCAGGACGTTCCCTTTTTTATGGTCCAAATGGGCTAGTACTGGTCCTGTCGTAAAAGCTATCTTGAGGTTGTGGAATGCCCTTTTCTGATCAGGTCCCCAGTGAAATGTTACTAACTTGTTGGTAAGTTGTGTTTGCAGTTGTACCACCCTGCTGAGATTCCATATAAACGGTCAATGGAAGTTAGCACAGCTTACACAGGCTTGAAGTGTTTTAAGTTTCTCTGGTTGTTCCCAGTTTTTGACTGCTTGGACTTTTCCCAGGTCTATTCTGATTCCATTTACTCCAAAAATCGATTCAACTATTTGACATCTTTCTTATAAAATTTGCTTTTCTCTGTGTTTAGGTAGGGACTGGCTTCATTGAACATTGTTAGTACTTCTTGGACGTATTCCTTCTGTTCTTTTAAGTTGTCACTGTAAATAAGCATGTTGTTCAAAAGAGCAGTGCAAAATATATTCAAAAACGGTTATAAAGTATCATTAATGAACTTCTGGAATGACACTGGTGCATTGATAAGGCCAAAGAGCATAACCAGGTATTCAAAAAGTCCACAGTGGGTCCTGAAAGCTGTTTTCCACTCATTCTCTTCTGTGATTCTAATTATGTTATACGAATTACAGACATCTAGCTTAGTGTAATAGTGGGCCATCGAGAGTCCTAGCAAGGTTTTTTGAATACATGGCAGGGGGTTCCAGTTTTGTATTGTTCCTTTGTTTGGACCTTGTTAATCAACAGAGAGTTTCAAGCAGCCCCCCAGCGTTGGAGTGAACAGCAGTGGAGTTCTACAAGGTGATGAAGATGATCAGATGAATCCCTTGGACAAGTTCCTTTCCATCCATTCTGTGTAAACTTGTAGTTCTTCTTGAGATATACTGTAAATGGGTCTGAATAGTACAGTAAAGCAATCCTGTAATTTGATGTTGTGATCATGGGGTCAATGCGGTGGAAGTGTTTCTGCAATTACCTTTCTGAACAAGGGTATGAACTCGTAGTACTCTTTAAGGATGAATTCTTTGAGCGGCTTTTCTTGTGGATCCTTTATTCCTTGGACTTTGTCGATCTCGTATAGCTGGATGGCGTAAACCTTGAGTTGCTCCGTTTGGATTCTTCTCATCCACAGTAAGGTTGCTACTCCATAGATGTGCAATTTGGATTTCTCCGGATTTGCTGTTGTTTCCATATAATTGCTCCATACCCATATGCTCCAGTGGTGTTGGCCATGCTGTTGGCAGTAACCCCTTACAAAACACGTTCTTCTGTTTTGGAATTTGACTTTGACTTCATGGAGCTGTAATCATGGCAATCCTAGTTATGTCAGATAATGTCTAACTTTGTTACAAACACTGGTAATTGCTTCTGGGGTGATCGTATTTCGATATTTGACTTAGCCATGGTCATGATAGTTCCTGATTCGATTCGTCTTCAATCTATAACCTCTAATTCGCTTGATCCCTTCAATTTTTATTCTTTGAACTGATGATGGTAAGCCAAATGATTGTCCACAAATACTATCTTGAGTGCTCCGCAGTCATCAACGAGTGTGAATCGATAATTATTTAACTGACTTTCAGCAAATATTGTACGATGAAATGCTTGCTTTCCATCCAACATATTTCCATTTCAGCACTGTGAATTGAAAACTGTAAAATTCCAAAACTAGGACTGACATGAGTTGACCAAAGAGATTCATGTCCTGCGCAATAGCCATCATTATTGCACTGGCCTAAGCCCTTCCCGATTCGTCTGTTCCCTCTATCTTCTTTGAACGGATAGATCACCACTTGCCTGAAAGCTGCCTTCAATTCTCTAGGTCACAATGCTGCGAAATGCGTGCTCTCCCTGCAGTACATATCAGGCCTCCTTCCAGGTGCCTGTTTCTCCCTTTGGGGGTAATGATTTTTCTTTTGATTGCAGATAGATCCATGAGAGCAGGACAGTGGTAATCTGCCGCCGTTCTTGCCAGGTCCGCCTCTTGAACTGATATAATATTGTTCAGGGTTTCATGTTACTTTGACCCTGCAGTCCATCTTGCGGACCTCCTATTGGCTGCTGGGGCCCTGATCTGTGAATTGCATTTTTGCCAGACTTTGACAAATTCGTCGAGGTTCTCTGGTATTTCAGTATGTTATAGAAAGTCTTTGAGTTGATCAAATAGGTCTCTTCCCAGGGCATTTCGTTTTGTGGCATTGTGTCAAGCGATATCTGGTTCCAATGTTTCAAATTGCATCGAGTATAGGGAAAACTCCAAATCTTTTTGTCATATCTTATGGAGCTCGCTTTCTGTTGCTCCTTGGATGTCCTGATCTCTTAAAGCAAATTGCAACTTGTTAAGCAAGGTCAGTAGGAAGTCAAGTTCGGTGTCTCCTGTTACTTCGTTGCAGTATTATTGTAACAGGTGGAGGGCTATACCTAGTGTTGGCAACGGACCGCCCGGGGTTCGTACAATTGACGAACCGATTCGGTTCGAGCGAAGTGAATCCTTGCCAAGACTTTTTCACTCGAACCCCACCATTTTGACTCACAACTTGAAACAAAAATAAGTAAACGAGTTCTTGTCCGATCGGCTTGATTTTTGGTTTATCTTGTAGCTAACTTCAAGCGCTACAAGATAAACCAAAAATCAAGCCGATCGGACAAGAACTCGCTTAGTTATTATCGTTCGCAACTTTTGGGATTCGGTTCGAAGTTCGAGGCGAACTTCAGAACTTCGCCAAAACTCGGATCGAACCATTTTCGAACCCCTGCTTGGTTTGGTTCGACTCGAACCAATCCGCTTCGTTGCCAACACTAGCTATTTCTATTGATCTGTTGACTGCCTATCATATCTTGGCTTGTTCATCATAGAATCATTTTGTATAGTCT
Organism: Trichophaea hybrida; assembly: GCA_015178995.1. Lineage (NCBI taxonomy): Eukaryota > Fungi > Ascomycota > Pezizomycetes > Pezizales > Pyronemataceae > Trichophaea > Trichophaea hybrida. The sequence continues at coordinate 55,372 of WHVE01000691.1, read as the reverse complement.
TTTAGCTTTGATACCAACTGGACCTTCTATCCTCCGAGTGCCTTCCGGTCTGTTCCTGAAAACTGAAGGATATCACTTTCCTTCTGGCCTTGGTTTCCTTCAGGTATTCCTCTGTAACAGTTCCATTCAAGTGCAAGCACTGTTCTGATCTGATCCCAATATTCATTTCTTTCTTTTCCACCGATTCTTAACTGTGTCTCTATTTCCTCAAATTCCTGTTTGAGGGTTTCTGTCCCTTCTAATACTCTGCTTGCTAGATGTTGTTTGAGATCTGAAATCTTTGTTTGCAAGTCTCTATGTGTATAGGCAGCTGCTTTTACTTCCATGTCCTTCACCTTATGTTGTATTAATACCACCTCTTGGTCTGTGTCTTTTTTGTTTGTAAGAAGGTTTTGCCTGCTGTCACTGACCCAGTACTTCTTTCGGCCTGTGTCATGATTTGGTCATATAGTCGACTGACTTGATTCTCAATGTTGGATGAAGGTGCTCCTGCTATTCAAGCGATTCAGTTCTTGATCTTGTTGGCTGCTATCACAGCATTTTGTTGATTCAGGGCTGTGAAGTCTGTAATAATCATCCGGGATATTACTTCCTGGTCTACCATCATGATTCAAATATATGGTAGTCCATTGTTCTGGCTGCTGCTTGACATGATTGTTTGCATTTTCGAAAGGTGATTGATGTAGGTAGTTGTGGATTTTGAATCTTAGCCCTGGCAGGGAGCTTATCTTCTCAAGACAATCATCGCAAATGTGATTCCACTGCCCATTAATTTCCGAATATATCCAGCAATCATTGTTGCAAGAAATATCACACAGGAAACACAATTCAAAGTCCGGGCAGATTAAAGCCTCGTGGTGAATCGCTGTCGATATTATATGTTGACTGATTGACACTCTTCAATTGCTTCGATATTGGCTTGGATATCCTCTTTAATACAATGTATTTCTGCTAGGAAATAAGTGTATTTGCTTGCAATTAGACTATATACCATGGCAAGAGGGATTTCGAGGTTGATAATCGAAAGTAAACTGAGTATACATCCCTATTTTTCAATGCAATCAAAATAAGTGTTAAATTTTTCTATACTACTGTTGCAGGTAGATATTGTGGCCCAATCCTGAATTGCACTGCAGTTGCCGTAGATGGTTGGGTTTGGATAATTGTGATCTAGATCTCTTTCTTCTTTTGAACAATAACAATAATAAATTCAGTCGCAGGTCGTTTCATTCTTGCTCATGTCTTTAGAAGTTGTACCGGCTGCCAAAAATATCTGTATCCATCAGTCTTCACAAGGTCCGCAATCAAGATATACAGATGTGTCTCCAATAGGAGTGAATAACAAGACTGCTTTCGAAATTGCTTGCCAATTTAAATATGATACAGGAAATGTCACAGGTATGGTGACAACACTAGAAGTCTGAACGGTGGGGAATTCAATACATACACCAACAATATATATCTCGTAGAATTCATTGCAGACTCATTTTTCTGTAAAGGTTTTGTGGCTTAGGTGTTGAGGGTTCAGGGCTCAGGGTTCTAAGGGTTATTAAAACCAAACATTGGAAGGTTCAAGCATTGAAATTATCCTGTACCTATAAAAACAAAAACTGTATACAAGAGATTGAATCCAGAATCACCGAATGTGAAAAAAGTGAAATCTGAAGTTATTGGATTAGTTTATAGATGAGAGAACGAGTGAAGAAAGAAACTTATCATCCGCCAAAAGTATGAATTATATACAGTAATTTCGTCCATCATCCACTCGTTCTAAAATACATTTGCACTCCTACTATCTTTGAATACCATCTTTGTACAATTCCTGCTTTCCCTGTGAAACCTGATTCTTTCTATTCCAAACCTGTTTTTCATTCTCTTCATGCTTTCGCCTCTAATGAAAACCTGATTTTATCTTCGTTGGGCCGATCCTTTGTACAAAACCTGATTTGATTCTCGTCATGAATAATTCTTTGTTTTACTCCCCAATTATTACCCCACCATCAATTCTCACCCAGTATAACTGTGGCAATGAGATAGCATTAATCAAACCAAAGGTCAACAACTTGGAAGCAAGAGTATCCATCAGTACATACAAAGACCTGCAGGCCAAGATCTCAAATCTGGATCCACAATTGGAAATCGGGGTTTCTGTGAACTTGGAAGATCTGAGGCAAAGACTTCTAGATACAAAGTAACAATTGAGAGTGGTAGGGCAAGAAAGACATGAATATTGTGATCAGGTTAAAAGAGTGCTTGCGCTTGCAGGGAATGGTGATAATAGTGGGGCAACATCAGGAAGATATAGCAGTTATAAGCACAATGATATGCTCCAATTTTGGGAATAGACAGCAAAGCACTCTGGAAATGAAAGGTTCATTTGGCACTGAAATTGAAAAATACCCTATGCCTGTTCTACAATGAACTAGCCAAGATGAACTACACAGTCAATAGACTAGAACACATAGCCCCCCCACCAATTCCAACCATACTGCAATAATATAACTGGTAATGTCAAGCTGGACAGTCTACAGATCTTGCTGAACAAGTTACAACTAGTCTTCAAAGATAACGACATTCGACCAGATGCAGAAACAGGACTTGGCAAAATATGATAAAGGGACAGAGAATTCTGCCTAAACTTTGCAGATCCTAAAACAAATGAACCCAATGTTAGCTAAAGCAATGCAGTACTAAAGAACACCTTTAGACAAAGCCATTCCAATTGACTCAAAGATTCCCTGGAACATATTGAAATACAAAAGGAATTCAATTAATCTGTCATGCTCTGTTCAAAACAGGACTCCCAAATCAAGCCATTGCAGCTGACAGGGGGTCTTAATGATGGACAGCACTAATATACCAGAAACCATGAAGAATGTGACATTCACCCCAGAGGAAGTACCAGCAGGAAAGTAGAAAGATGCTATAGCCCTGTTTGTATGGACATTTCAGGAATTGAAAGAAAGAAGATCCCAGCATAAGAATACAAGTGTTGAAGAGATGGAAGACTATGAATATATTATGGTGATTCCAGGGATTTTGCAGCATGCTGTCCAAGGAAATTGAAGGCAGTATCAGGTTCGGCAGAAATCATTGTGCTTGATGAAAATTAGGAGCAAGGCAAGTAAAAGAAAACGGAATTGGGAAAAGTTTTGTTCAGTATAATCAGGATGGCAATTATACTGCAACTGAATCTTCTTTGTCAACAAATATCAAGCCTAGTTTTGGAATTTGGCAGTTTTGGATTGATAGTGTAGAAATAAAAGTATTTTCAATAAAATAGAAGGATGTTGTTGTGAAGTGCACACTCAAAATCAGAAACAAATCAATCAATACACACAAATCATTAGAATGTGCAGCTATGGGAATGGAAATTGTAAATATAGATTTTGTTTGCCATCATCAGTTGGAGTAACAACAGTTACAAAAATCATCAGATTTGAAGGTGATCAATAAAATGCCTATCAAGTCAGGAACCATTACGTCACTAGCAAAAATCATTTTAGCAATACATAGATATCAGAAACAACGTCCAGTATTCATTATGAAACTGGCACACTACCATATAGTTTGAGATTTCCCTGGTTACAAATTCATGATATTACAAGCAAGATGGAAAGCAACAGAATGGGATTCTGATGCAATTACTCGCAACAACACTGTCCACATTACCTCATCATATGGATATGGGTAGACCATATGGAAACACAGGAGAATCCAGACAAACTCCAGTTTGGCATATGGTCCATTGCTGCAGCACCTTGAATATACAGAAACAACATCAGGAATAGTATCTGAACGACTGAAATTGGGATGTGTTATCACTGTCACCTGTGTGTTATGCGATGTCTTGGCTGTTACTACTCCACCACTTATATATTATTGCAGCATATGGCAGCTGATTGCGGCATATAGGGTGCTATAGAACCTTCATGCACTGATCTTTGATTTTCAAGATAATATCAGAATGTTATATTGAGATTGTTATTTTGAAAAACAAATTGACGCTCGGTTTTTGAGTGTAGTATATGCTTTTGACTGCAATTCTCATCATTTCTTGCATTCTCACTGAGATGCACTCTAGCACCAACTTGTAGAACCAGTATGGACATTTGTTCTTGCAATTGCAGTTTCTATTGAGATCTATCTACAGTATATATATAGTTGGAAAAATATAAAGGGACACAGGGCGATGCTTGATCAGAAACAGCTCTCAAACACTCTTTACAAGTTGTAACACTGATCCACTTTTTCAACTCAAACATGGAAACTCTCGATATTTCTGTTCTCACAACTCTGACATTACTGCTCTCACAACTCTGACATTATTGCTTTTCCAACTCTAACATTTCCACTGTTACAACCTACATTCCCACTGTCACAACTCATATATGCTCACTCTCAAGTGGGCTTTGGGATAGATGAACGAAATGGCTTTCAAGTGGGTGGGAGGCAAGGTAACAAGATGGTTGTGAAGCAGATTTGGAGAGAAATGGACGAGATGGCTCTCCAGTGGGCTTGCAGAGATATGTTTGATCACAGATACGGTTGATGACAGACAGGTGGATGACGGACGGCTCGTAAGGTTTGGGGAGAGATCACTTGGAAACTGAATTACGAGAGTGAGAGCCAGAGGGAATATGTGATGCTGGGTTTGTGACCTGCTTCGAAGGTCATTAAATCACAGTCCGGAAGCCAAGTGGAACACTTGACTTGGAATCAGCAGAGAGAGGCCGCACATATGGTGGAGTCAGTCACTGCAGTCGGTTGCGGCAGTCAGTTGCTGGTTTCGGTAGATAGAGTCAGTTGCTAGAGTTGATCAGTTATGTCGGTTGCTGGAGTTGGTCATTGCAGTCAGTTGCTGTAATCAGTTGCAGAGAGTGATGATCTGACAGAACGGTAGTGTAATTGGTGCTAGACCTGGCTCGAGAGATGTTAATCCATAATGGAATTGCTGAATAAAGAATATGACTAGGATTGAGTGGACAGGGGTTGTATGTATGGTGCTCAGTAGCCAGCACAGGTATGGTTGCTGAAGCTGGCTGCTATGAAGAAGAACAGGTGTAAGGGTTTGATTGATGGAACAAGAATGGATGAGAACTGGCTCAAGATGTCATTGGGCTGTTAACTGGGCATGCTGAGGGGGGGAAATTAACTGTAGATGGGATGAGGTTGAAAGAAAAGATGGAGATGGAGATAGAAATGGAGATGGAGATGGAGATGAAAATGGAGATGGAGATGGAGATGGAGATGGAGATGGTGATGGAGATGGAGATGGTGATGGTGATGGTGATGGTGATGGTGATGGTGATAGTGATGGTGATGGTGATGGTGATGGTGATGGTGATGGTGATGGTGATGGTGATGGTGATGGTGATGGTGATGGTGATGGTGATGGTGATGGTGATGGTGATGGTGATGGTGATGGACATGGTGATGGTGATGGTGATGGTGATGGTGATGGTGATGGTGATGGTGATGGTGATGGTGATGGTGATGGTGATGGTGATGGTGATGGTGATGGTGATGGTGATGGTGATGGTGATGGACATGGTGATGGTGATGGTGATGGTGATAGTGATGGTGATGGTGATGGAAATAGAGATAGGGATGGGGATGGAGATGGAGATGGAAATAGAGATAGGGATGGGGATGGAGATGGAGATGGAAATGGTGATGGTGATGGTGATGGTGATAGTGATGGTGATGGTGATGGAAATAGAGATAGGGATGGGGATGGAGATGGAGATGGAAATAGAGATAGGGATGGGGATGGAGATGGAGATGGGGATGGAGATGGCAATGGAGATGGATGAGCACAAAGGAAAAGAGGATGGATTTGTACACTAAACAAGGTTTCAATTTGGTATGTTGCATTTGTGTTCTTGTTGGACAGTCACTGGGCTAAGCCATATATGGTTGGAATGGCCGAAATTGCACTGCTATTTTGGGTTCAGCATGCTATTTTGGGTTAAGAAGTACAAAGTTAGATGAGATCACAGGCTCAACATATCTAATTGCGCCCTGGTTTTTTGCATATGAGTTTGCAGTCCAGCTCTCATTCATCTTGTCCATTGCTTTTCATACATCTTCATTTTCTCTTTCAACCTCATTCAATCTGCAGTCAAGTCCCCCCCCATCAGCATTGCCAGTCGACAGCGAGATGATATCTAGAGCCAGCTCTCATCCATCCTCACTCGATTGATCACTTTTGTACACCCTGTGGCCCTTGTTTTAGCAGTCAGCCTCAGCACTGGACCCCTTCTGCAGGCCCTGGCTACAGAACACCGTATGTGCAGCCCCTCTCCTCTCTATCCAGGTCAAGTCCTCCACTGGATTTCGAGATCATGGGTCAATATCTCCCTAGCCAGGTTTTGCACCGATTGAACTTGGATCCTTACAGGCCCATACACTCTACAACCAAATTCAGCGACCAACTGTAGTGACTCACTGCAGCAACTAACTCCAGCCTATGTTTGCACATACTGCCGAACTCAGTTGGTATAGCCTATTCCATTCATTTTGAAGTTGAGTCGTCTGCTCGCCTTCCTGACCATGGGTTAACATCTCTGTAGCCAGGTGTTGCACCAATTACACTCGCATTCTCTCAGGTCCTCGCTTCCTGCAACTGATTTCAGCAACCAACTTTAGCAACTGACTCTAGCCAATTTTTGCACATGCTGCCGTATACTGTGGATGCAGTCAATCTCCTCTCTTTCGAAGTGTTGTTGTCCACTTGGCTTTCTGACTGTGAGTTACCATCCCTGGATTCATGTTGCCCACCAACACACTCCTATTCTGTCCGGCCCTTGCTCTTTGCATCCAGTTTCAAAGCTATCTTTTCCAATTTTTTCTTGAAAGCTGCCATTGATCAACCCCAACTCTCATCAACCCTGTCTCTTATCAATCCCATCTCTCCAAGCCCACTTCTGAGCAATTGTGTCTATCCCTCTCCAAGCCGGCTTGAGAGCCATCGTATGCTTCTCATTTGGTGCCCATCTTGTTCTTCTCTGACAATGCTTATCTCATGCAGCTCTATGTCCCCTTTCAAGTCATCTGATCCAGCTTTCTCCATGCCCCCTTGAAATCAAGCAGGTTAGAGTTGTGAGTGGGAGCATGTAGGTTGAACGAGCAGGGATAATATTTATGACAGTGAGACCGTCAGAGTATTGAGAGTGATCATATCCGAGTGTCAGTTGCAACTTATACATAGAAGCTCATAATTTAGTAATGAATAAATAGTATATAAGATGATTAAATATACAGTTATCATGAGATTATTGTAATTACCATCCTGAACTGAATCAAGCAACTGTGGGGTTTGACATGACCATTACGATTATACCAGTAGACTCTGAAAACCAACCGTGCGGTCTGGCAGTATTATAGCCATCATACCTGACAACTTTGACATGGTACTATAATTGCACTGAGACCTTTGGTATCTGGGGCATAACAAAACCAGACTCTTGGGCTATTGTATCTTGAAATGCAATAGGAATTAGCAATAAGGTTGAAATATTACTGCAAATTACAGAATTTTATGAAAGTGTTACCAGAGTGTTATCCGAGTTATGGTTAATGCACTGGGGCGCAATGGCATCATCGGGTATCCTGGTGGTTACTGGAGATTACGGTAAGTCATATGGCATATGGTAAATAATGGATAATGAGTTACAACTTTGCCAATGAAGATAGAGAATCTCACTGTATATACAGTAATCCTATATAATATCAATATTGTCTTCCAAATTCAGAATCTACCGGAAAAACCACTGGAGCAACAAATACCAATGGAATAAAATGAAATTCTCAGCTTTTTCAACATGGTAATTGGTAAGAAACTATCACCTCATAAACCCTATAAGCATATGATCAAACTTCCAAAAGAATTCACACTACCATTTAGATCTATCTACAGCCTGTCTAGAGAAGAACTGCCAGTTCCAAAAGAGTGGATTGTGAAGAACCTTTCAAAAGGATTGATCATATTATTGTCATCACCATGTGGAGCTCCAATACAGTTCACACCAAAACAAACCTGAGGCCTCAGACAATAAGGTGACTATCAAGGCCTGAATGAAGAAACAATCAAAAACTGCTATCCATTACCACTGATCCTGGAAACACTTTTCATATTGTCAAAGGACCCTATCTATACCAAGCTTGATATAAGGGACACCAACAACATAATCAGAATTGACTAAGCAGATGAATGGAACACAGTCTTCAGAACCCTCTACAGCCTTTTCAAGACCTTGATAATATAATTTGAATTGATTAATTCTCAGGAATCCATCCAGGTATTCATCAATAATACCTTATACCCATCCTGGGATATATTATACATGGCATTTCTTGATGATATCTTGATTTACACCAACATTATGAAGCAATATGATGAACATATCCATGCAGTGATGAAAATACTCAAGAAAGCTGGGCTATACATCAAAACCGAAAAATACAAGTTTTATCCCTAATGAGACAAATATTTGGAATTGATAGTCAGTGGTAACTGAATACTGAATAAGTACAAGCAATCAAAGAATATGCAGTACCAAGTACACTTCCAAAGTGCAAGCATTCTTAGGATTTGCGAATTTCTAATGATGGTTTATAAGAAATTACTGCAAAGTTGTGCAACTATTAACCAAGCTTAAGAAGAAACTGGTATTTTTCTGCTGAGGAAAAAACCAGAGAAGAGTATTGGCAGAATTATAAGAAGCATTTATAACTGCCCCAATACAAGCCAACTGCGAATACAATAAGAAAACAGTTCAAGAAAACAACACATACATTTATGTATACATAGGAGTATTGTCAATATATGATGATCTGGAGATCCTTCACCAAGTGGCTAGCGTTCGCAATGGTTCCAGGTAACCTGCCGTTGAACCAGTTCCAAACCGGAATCATACTTTGATCCTGGTTTTGATATGAGATCATACCTGAACCAAATATAATGCCTGGTTTCAAAGCTGGAACCAAACCAGCCAACTTGCAGCTTTTACCAGGTTTAGTTAGACCTACCAGGTTTTACCTGTAGGTTAAAAAAACAAGTTCTTCTGAATTTAGTGAATAGCAAGCATTGCACATATATCCATAATGGGAAAAATTTCAATAGTCAAATGACATGATATGCTTTCTCCACTTTTGTTTATCATACCAAATGAATTTGATTATTGCAATCTTTTGATTAGTTATGCTTTCATAGATAGCATCTGTGTATTATTGAGAACTATTTAATTGATAAAGGCAGTCAGAACTTCGAAAATATGAATATAGTACCTATAATCCCCGATGCTGGATTGTGCAATCAAAAATCATTGACTCTCCTTTGAGGCTCATATTCAGTCATATAGTATATGTGTATGGTCATATACAAATACCATAATCGATTGTAAAGAATGGAGTTTATCATGATTTGAATATAATTTGTTCAGTGATACCAATAAATTGTGATTTACCAATAGTGGACATTAATTTTCAAAGATAGCATTGGTATATTATTGAGAACTATGTAATTGATAAAAGCTTTTAGTGCTTCAAAATATAAATAAAGATGATATAATCGCTTGTGCTGGGGCAAAAATCATTGATGCTCTGTTGACACTCATTTTCTGTCCCATTGCCTATGTGTATGGCTGTATGCCAATAGTTCAATCAATTGTAAAAAATAGCTTTCATACTTAGTTGATTATGCTATATCTTGCAATACTGATTAATTGTGATGTAATAATTGCTGATACACACTGTCTGAAAGAGTACTGGTGGATTATTGATAACTGTTCAGTTGATAAAGGCAGTCAGAATGTTAACTATATGAATATAGTACATATTATCTCTTGCACTTGTGGTGTGGTAAGACCAAAAATCCTTGACACTGCGTTGATACTCACTTTCAGTCCTATAGCCTATGTGTATCGTTGTGTGCAAATAGTATAGTCAATGAAATAGAATAGCATTACTCCTTATTTGATTAGGATATGTCCTGCAATCATATGAAATTGTAATTTATTTATTGTTGATTCACAGTTTCAAAGAGAACAGTTGTTCATTATTGCAAATTATTCAGGCAACAAAAGCAGTCAGAACATTGAAAACTATACAAAGCTCATAAAATGTATTGTGTTAGAGGTGTTGTATCACCAAAAATTGATGATGTTCTATTAATACACACATTAAGTCCAGTTGCCTAAATATATGGACACCCGCTGACAGTATATTCATTCATGAAAATGGAATTCATTTTTATTTGAGAAGATGATGCCTTGCATTCTGACTGACAGAACTCCAATTATTCTAATGTTGCATACTTCACAGATTGAATTCTATTTCAGTAACAATTATATTACAAGTTTTGGCAGCTGAGACTGTTGAAATAGATTGGATACCATGATTAAATGTTGCCATAATGATAATGCACATAATATTCAAAAAAGTCACTGCAAATTGAAGCTTTAAGTAAACCCAATTAACCCACTTTCATATCCACTAAGATTTTCAATTTCTTCATCAAGGTTATTATTCTCTATACAACAGTTATCAGTAATCATTTGTTTGAGATGTGGGAGTACATACCTGACATGTTTTCATGGTGATATTAGTTCTGCAGCCACTAAAATTGGAATCATCTATAGTATCTATATCATCATCTGGGATGCTTTGGCCCAAAAGGCTGAATTGAATATTCTTTGGTCACCAAATTGCACCGCTCTACATACAGGAAAAGCTGTGGCTGTAGAGACTGCCATGGCTGCCAATACTGCTGGTTCTGCCGGTGCTGCCAATACTATTTGTACTGATATTACTACTCATAGTGAAGTTGTATTAGGTTCGGTGCCTTTGTGCCTCCAGCAGGTAGCAGGAATACAACCAATCTCATATTGGCAATGAAGACAGCCATCCAAGTGATTATCATAGATCATTAACTGATGGTTTCCAATGACTATCTTCACATGCATATTGCCAGGCAACTCAGCACACCATTTCTTTTGTTCTTGAATGTCTACCCAAAGCTTTTCAATCAAATCATTTGTTTCATCCATTCCAGTGTGCAATTGGCAATATATTGCCATACTGACCATGTTGAGTGCAATATGCATGTCAGCCTGCTCAAGCTGAACATTCCTAGCATGCCTGGCGATGGTTGCAGACATGTTAAAAATCTATTATTATTCAGTTAGTTCAAAACAAATTCAATGGTGAGAAATTGCACTTACTTCAATCATACACTCCTCTGTTGCTTCTTTTAACAAACTTAAACTAGCCCTTGTTCACTCCCAAGGAGGTTAATCAGAATATTTGCCTGCAAAGATTTTGCAGTTGAAAATATGATGGTGTTCATTTTCAGAGACAGTTTGAACAAATATCTTGATAGACCCAGAAGGGTTGTGTTTGTGGTGCTGGTTGAACTGTTAATATAATTCTGAACAGATTGCAGCTAATTGAATTTGGTTAGTTGACTGTTGTTGTTATGGATCATTTTACTCACATCCTATTGCATGATCTGACTGGTTCTTCCTGGCACCAGTTTGGCATACAGTTTTCAACTTTTGGATTTGATACATATTTTCCATTGCACAATTGGCAGCTATTCAGAGTGGATTCTGTGCGCAGCATTGGAACAAAGTGTGATGAATTGAAGAATTCATAGTAGAGTCGTGTGTATGTGTGGATTCATTCCAGAATCAACTACTAGAAGCAGAAGGTTGTGGTTCATCCATTGTTTGAAAATATGTAAGTCATGAGAGAAGAATTTGAGTATTAGAGAAGAGGGAGAATCTGAAGAATATATAGGAATTTCTGCGAAATTCAAGTTGAATCAAAATTTCAAGCTGTCAATATATACATTCTAGTATCATAACATTTTGTGCTGGACTCTGCTATAGCTGGCAGCAGATTTGCAAGGATGTTGACCATATACAAACCTTGTTAATTATTAATAATATTAAATAAAAATAAATGGCTGGCAATATAATATTTTTGTAACAGCTACCAATTGTTGTATATTCGGTGTAATGGCTGTCAAAACTGAAACAATATCATGTGAAACGGTCTCTGCAGTCATGTTGAATGTATATTGCATTCAAGTTGAACATAGGGCAAAGCCATTCCAGCCATAGCATCCGCAAGTATTATTATTTTGGTTGTTATACTAGATTGAACCTACAACCATAAAGACCCATCTTTCCTCCACCACCCAAGTGTCAAAATCTCCTTCAAAAACAATATCCACATGAACCACATGTCAGAGCAACGATATGGTATATACACCAAAACAGAATTTTTCTAGACTTACATCTGGCAAATACTGAAAATTGCCAATAAAAACCACAAAACTCCATTATCAAGTGCACCGAGGCCAGTCTGATATTGAGGCAGAACTGATTAGAGCACTTGGCATATTGTGCAATCTACGTTTCAAAAGTAGATGTACAGCCAAGTATGGATCTGAATCTAACTTGGTTAGCAAGAAACACAGGACATGTGGATTGCAAAATTTATGGATATGGAAACAGCAGCAGTAAGAAAGAGAGTTATAGAGGTAAATGCAGTGGTAGAGTGAGGGAGAGACTTTAAGGTAGAAAGAGTGGGAGCTGATACAACTAAAATGATATTTGAAGAGATGTTGAAAGCAATTGTAGATAGTGTTGACAATATTGCAACTTCAGATAAGGAAGATGATGAAAATGAGAAAGAAGATAGATAGGGCAATGAGTTTGCAGAGCTGAGTGATGACAAAGAACCTGACTGGGTGGTTGGTACAATTAACAAAACATTGCCGAAATGGCTTGATATCTTTTGCATGAATCAAATGAAGCTTGAGGAATTGACAACTCTAGGATAAAAATATTGAGAAGACACTTTGGCCAGCATGACAGAAAGTATGGCAATGCAGGATTCAACGTTCTGGTGGTGGTCATTCTGAATACAATTTCCAATCTGACTACATTATGTATGGTCCAACCACACTTTCCCCCTGGAACTAGTCATTTGCTACTGGGAGTTGCAAAGCCTGTTGAGCAATATATTCCAGTTGAAACAGTTGAATCAGTACGCAATTATTGCTTGCATGCCTTGTTCTCTGCTAATTATCATACTAATATCTGAACATATGAACACAGTACATGATAACCAGTAAGCAGCGATGATTATATAGTTTTGGATTGTTATATTGTTTTTTTCGAGAGTGTCTTAAGTCTAAATGTATGTGTAGTTCTATTTTGGTATTGTTTAGTTTGCTAAGATTTCAGTGACACCAAAAAATATTGTCTGTGCATGTACAGAAATGAAACCAAACATATAAACTATGACTACATCAGATATGCATAATCAACTTCCTATTGGCATGTTTATATCAAGGATGATCATTTCAAAAATACGAGTAAAAACTTAATTGATTCATAATATGTCCCCTGAAGTGTTTATCAATATTGTTCAATTTGTCTTACTAGTTGCGGTCTGACAACATGGTTGATTAATTTAAAACACAGCCGTTATAAATGATAGGAATGAAATTCCAACTAAATAAGCCGCCAGTGAGGCCCAGTACACATAATGGCAATTTCACAAAAACTTCATAGATGACCAATAATATTTGGCACAACCAGCTGGATGATGAATGTAGATAATATATAATTCACACTTACATGCTTATCATTAAGCTGTTCAAAGCCAGTTCAAAGTGAGATAATACTACTGAATATGTTTCAATAGCTAGGCAAACTGTCAATGAAATATCTAATAGTTGTACCATTATGAATAGAATATTGTTATAATAAAACAGGTATCACAACTGCCAATGAATAGATATCAATATTGTCATTGAAATAATTGTTGTAACTGACCCATATAAGTAACCTTCGAAACCATTGGCAGACATTAGGAAAAGAATTAAATTATCATGTATCTGTATCATAAGATATATTTATGTTGAATATGAATAAAAGCCAGCATTACCAATCAAATACAGTGCAATGGAGTGATAAAACATGTAGACTACAGGAGTTAAAGTAAGTGTCAATACAGCATCCACAATTTTTGGTCACACAATATCAGCTATGGCAGGTAACAAATACATTCAATCGGTGTTATCAGATCATTGACTGTTGCAATTGACAAATGAGTTGTAAGTAATTCATCCAAGTAACTGCTGAATTGTAGGAATTAAATCACGACTTTTCTGTATAGCAAGGTATATTCTTGTCAAATAAGCATGAAAGCTATCCTGCACAATCAAATACAGTACAATTTAGCACTAAGACACGTTGGCTGCAGGAGTAAAAGTGAGCATTGATGGAATGTTAATGATTTTCTGTCACACAATACTGAACATAGAAGGACACACATACATTGCATTGCAATTATTGAATTAATGATTGTATTTATTGACAAATTAGTGTTATACTATTTATCCATATAATCTTTGAATTGAATGAATAAAATCATGATTCATCTACATTGCAAGATATATGCTTGTCAAACATGAATAAAAGTTAGCTTTCCAATCAAATACAGTACAATCATGCAATAAGACACATAGACCGCAGGAATGAAAGTAAGTATCATTAGAGTGTCAATGATTTTTGGTTACACAACATCTTGCATGCCAGGGACCAGGCATTATTCATTGATATTATTTGTGTTATGGCACCCTCTATTGGCAAATTATTGCAAAGCAATTGATTCAAGTAACCTCCGAAATATTGTACTAGAAATTGTTGAAGGTATTATATTGCAATGTATTCTTATCAGAAGGTATATATGCATGAATAACAGCTGTTACAAACAAAATAGTTGTACTTGCACAACAGGACGTTTAGATTGCAGGACCAAAACTGAGCATCAACAGAGCATCAATAAATTTCAGTTATAAAACATCTTTAACAAGTGGAATTTTGTGTGCCATTTTAGCTTTAATGCAATATGAACTGTCTTTATTGACAAATCAATTTCAACTGAGCAACCTGTAAAACTGAGCTTGAAGAAAGAAAATCACAATTGATCTGTATTACAATGTCGGTGCAGGATGAATCTGTTTAAAAGTCTGCCACTACATAAAAATATGATATTTTCGTCACACCTACCATATGGAATGCCGAACTGGATGTGTGTGTCAACCGAGCATCAATCATGATCATTTGCTAAATATCTGTAGTACATGCAATTTTATATATAGTGTGTAGTATAATTTTAATTTCAACTGCCTTTATGGACAAATCAATTTCAATTGAACAATCTCTGAAACTGAGCTTGAAGGAATTCAATCATCATTGATCCATATTGCAAGGCGGTGTCTGATTAAATAAGTCTAAAAGCCAACTGCTCCACTCAAATATACTTCTTTCGTGAAACTTAACACATAGGCCACAGAACCTAATATGAGTATCAACAGAGCATCAACAATTGTCATTTGCACAATATCTGAAGCAGATGCACTTTCATTTGATGTAATGGTTTCATTCTCGTTTTGACTGTTTTTATCAACAAATCAATTTCAACTGAGCAATCTCTCAATCTGAGTTTGAAGGAATTAACTGATAATTAATTAGTATTACAAAGAATATTTATATTGAATGAATCTGAAAGCCAGCTGATACAATATAATATGATTTGTATGCACAATGAAACATGGAGAATGCAGGAATCAATATGGGCATCAGTCAAATATCCATGATTGTAATTTTCACAACATCTCTTGTATATAGAGTTATTTGGATTGCACTAGTGTTGTTGTAGTGTTGAATGCCTTCATCAACAAATCAATCTTTATAAACATTCTTTGTATCAAGTTTGCCTAAACATAGTCTGTGGAAGAATATATATAAGACATCTAGAAATCTATATACATATTGATACTTTTAACAATAGCACAGTTCGAAGTCTTTCTTATTTGGCTTTCATATCAACTTCAAACACTTGCCGAATGGCTGCTGTAAAGGGCATTCATACAGCCTCATTCGAAGTAATATACTTCTGTAAGAAAGAAAGTGTCTTTATACAAGATTTGACTTATGAGATATTGCAAATGGTGTTCAACAAATAGTACACCTCCATCTATATTGAAACAATAACAATGATTGTGTGGAGTGGCTTCCATTATGCAGCTGCAAAGCAATTATATGAACATTGCACCAAAACAGAAAATAACTGCCTTAGCATTGTTTGTATCATTTGTCACCCAGTTTCTTTACATCAATTGGAGAATAGGACTAGTGCTATGGCAGAACACCTCAAATTGAAGACACACAAAACAGAGCTGAATATGTTTACTGAATCAGATGTTATCATATGAATGGGTACAGCTGGTAAGGAGTGAGCCTGAGCTGTACTCAAGAGGACAGGTAGTCAGATGATTATGGTGGCAAGTAGTTTCTACGGAATACAGGCTGATTGAAATCCTAGACTATACTGACAATTATAACAGTTAGAACATGCAAAACAGGAAGAAAATAACTTTGCAACTTTGGCATTGAATGAAGAAACCAGGAACTGCTATTCGATACTAGGGTTGGTTTCTACATACAATTTGTAGGATACTATGATGAATCTGGAGTTACAATACACATTCAATGCTTGAAAACTCGATTTCATTATTCCCTCTGCCAGTTCTCTCAGTAATATTTCCTGCAGGGAATACTTCCTCACAATTGATGCAATCAAAAAGGAGTTGTCGACAAAAAATGAAGTCAGTGTAGCATCAGATAGGTGCATATCTATCTATAAATTATTGATTTTATAGAGCATTGGCAATTATATGGATCTCAACAGATGTCTTCGGGAAGTACAGAGTGCATTTGATGAGGTTTATGATAGCTTGATGGAATATTTTGTACTGCTGATGGACAACAATAGATAAATGGCAAACATACAGATGTGCAACTGGTTGAGAACTTGAAAGAAGTACTTGAATATTTCGGCCTTGCTGATGGTCGATTACTTGCTACATCTAGTGGTAAAACCTCATCTATCCATTCCATGACATGGGTACTACAATCTATGCTTGAAATGTCTGAAATTGAATGGTTGGCATTACGAAACTCTATACCATATATGGTTCATATCATTGAGATTCATTCAGGGGCATTTATGATTAATCATGAGGTCAAAGGTTGAACAAAGTCATGGCAAGCCAATGAGCATGAGAAGTAATTTGGAGAGCATGAGAGTTGTGCACTAACCAAAAGCCTAAAGCTGCAGAAGGCAGGCAATACAAGAATCTCAAAGGTGGCAGCAATGAAGTTTAGATTAGGTAAAATTTTTGAACAGACAGTTACTGTATATTATATACACTTTCATTCTGAATACTGACTCTTGCTGAAGCTGAAAATGCTTGCAGGATTGTATACTCTGACTCCCAGAAGATGCAATAAGTCTCTCTACTGCCAGAAATCAACATTTAAAATTGCAGTACTACCTACATTGGATGTAAAAAGTCAGTGTAATTGAAATCTGTAATAACAAGGGTGGACATATGAAACAGATTACAGTCACCTTACACCATATGATCAGGATAGATAATCACATATTCAATTATCTAGATGGCATCATGTGTGCTTTGGCCAAGAGGAAAACTCAGTGAAAAGAGGATCTATACTTTGCTTTGAAGTTTATACACCAAAATCTGTACAAATATTACTCCAAAGACACACCAGAGGCAGACATACTCCTCATTGCAGTTCATATCCTAGATCCATTTTGGATATTGCGAATATTGAGAATGTGTGACAAAGCTATGGATAGTAATTCTGAGGACAAGGGCTTCTTCACTGCCCAGTATAAGAATGCATTCATAATATATTTAGAGTACAAATTGTGAATCAAAAACCAATTTATGACTATCAGAAAACATGAAAAAGTACCAAATCATGACCTATTATGTTCCAGAACAGTGTATGGGCCAGGTCCATTGACTTTTGATTCATATGTGTCCAGGGTTCAGGGCTCGGTGGCGAGGGTTCAGGGGTCGAGGTTCTGAGGGTTATAAAACTGAAAGCCGGATGGTTAAGAGGTCTGAGGGAAGCCTGCAGCTACAAAAGTGAGGACAGGATAAAAGAGACTTGATCCAGAATCACAGTGTGTGAAAGAAGTGAATGCCAAAGCTAATTGATTGTTTTATTGATGAGAGAACAAGTAAAGAAAGAAACTTATCCTCCGCTGAACGCCTGGCTTACATACAGTAATTCAGTCATACATGATACATTCGAACTCCAGCTTGCTTGGTCACTGCTTGTTCATGATTACATCGTTTCGCTGATTGGATACTTGATTTCGTTTTCGTCATACTTCTGTCTTCGCTTGAAACCTGATTTCATTCTCGTCGTGTTTTAGCCTCCACTTGATATTTGATCTCGTTCTGGTCGTGCTTCAGCCTCTGTTTGAAATCTGATTTCATGCTGGTCGTACTTAACCTTTAATATTATTTACCGATCCTCACTCCACCACTGATTGTCACTCAGCACAACTGTGACAGTAGCTCCCCCTCTCCAATGCCGAGTACCTACGAGGTTCAAAACTCCAGCTTTTATGGTCGTTCGGTGTGAAAATTGTTAATCGCCTTAAGTCCATCAAGGTTGGCCCCGGGCTCCCAAGTGCGCTCCTCATACCCTCACCATTTTACAACATCTTGTTGTTGCTTTCGGATCAGCCTGGAATAATCCACCTGCTCGACTTCACACTCCTCTTCTCCTTCGACTATCACCAGTAGTGGGTGTTCATGCTCTTGATATGGGATAGAATCTTGAGTGGCGACCTCAGAACTCGATATTGGTTGGACATCATGAATGTGTAGCTGGTTGGGTAGTTTGATTTGATGGGCCCAGTAACTAATGACCTCGGCGATCTCGTACGGCCCCATGTGTTTCCAGTTGAGTTTCTTGCTTGGTCAGGTCATTGATATATTCCATGGGTCGACCTATACTCTATCGCCAACTTCCAATGGCCTGCCGACCCTTCAGGACTTGTTGGCCGGATCAGACTGTACAGCCTGGGGTCTTGTCATTTCTGCCCTGAGTTCGCTGAAAAGTTGTTCCATCTATTGGGCCATCTGCTGGGCGTTGACTTCGCAAATATCATTAGGATCTTTGATTGAATGTTCACCAAAGGTCATTTGTGGATAATAGCCATAGTTGCCAAAAAACGCGAATCAATTAGTCGTTTCTGAGGTATGATTGTTAGCTGCAAATTCCGCCAATGGTAACCACTGGACCCAATCGTTCTGCTGGTAATTAACAAAGTTTCGAAGATACTGTTCTATTACTGCATTGACTCTTTCAGTTTGGCAGTTGGTCGGAAGATGAGGTGCAGTTGACAGCCTTCGTTCGATTCCCAATCTTTCGCAGACATGTTTACCTCATTCTGAAGCGACTTGGGGCCCTCAATTGGACACTATTGTATCGGGCAGTCAGTGCAGTCTGAACAGTTCTTTAATGTACATTTCTCCCAGCTTCTTTCCATCTAGTTGGTTGCTACAGGATACTAAATGTCGCATCTTCGTTAGGTAATCGACCACGACCGATACTGCGTAGAGACCTTTCCTTTCTGGCAGTCCGAAGATGAAGTCTATGCTCAAATCTTTCCATCGTTGCTCCCATACTTCTAACAGTGATAACACGCCATGGGTGTTTCCGTGGGTTGCCTTGCTTTGTTGGCCTGTCTGACAGTTTCATACGTAGCGGTTCACCTTCTTTTGTATCGTGTTTCCGCAATGGCTTCGGCTTCGCAGATCATCAGTTTTTGCTCGTCCTGGGTGTCCCACAACCGGAGAATGATGGCATTCCTGAATCCACCTTAGCTTGTCCTCGTCTGTTAGTAGGATAGGTGTTTCAGAGATTTCTTGCAACTGTTCCATATGTATACAATGCCCTTCGCTACTGTCATACGGGCAATACTGACATATGTTTTCTATGCTGTTCCATGACTCTTCAGAGCTTACAGAGTCACTCTCCAGATTGACTGTTTCCGCAAATGCCACGATTAACCCTTTGCATACCCTGTTGTTGAGATTTTCCGTTTTTAGGACGATTTGCTGCATTTTTTCTGCCTTCCCCTTTGGAGGAATGTCTCCTGGCATTCTTGTAAGTGCATCGGGTTTTTGACCTGGCTTTGCTGGCCGATAGACTATCTTGATCGTAAATCTTGACAACAACTCGGACCACCTGGTTTATCTTTGGTTCAGCAATTTTGACATCTTGTAGTATTCCAAGTTTATGTGATCGGTATGGATCTTGATAGGATGTGCTGATCCTTTGCATTTGGGTCTCCATTGTTCTAGGCTTTTGACAATTGTGCCAAATTCTTGATTGTAGATTTCATAATTTTCTTTGGCGGGCAAATGTTGTTTGGAGAAGAATGCCACTGGGTGTAAACTCCTTGATTGTCGCACTGAGAGAAGACTTCAGCGGATACATATCTTAAGGCTTCGGTTTCCAGAACTACTGCTTTTTCATAATTGAAATGGGATAGCACTGGTGCCGTCGTAATGGCTCTTTTGAGTTCCGTGAAAGTTCTTTTTTGATCTGGTCCCCAATGACAAGATACTGACTTGATTTGTAAGTTTTGATAGCGGTAGTATCACCCTGCTGTAATTCCTTATGAACTGTCGATAAATGTTAGCAAAGCCTAAAAAGGCTTGGACTTCTTTATGTTTCTCTGGGGCTTCTCAGTTTTCAACAGCTTGGACTTTCTCCAGATCTATTCTGGTTCCGTTTACTCTGACAATTAACTGTAAGTATTTGACTACATCCTTATGAAACTCGCATTTTTTCGCTTTTAGGTAGAGCCGGCTCCCTTGAGAGATATCATTACTGCTTGGACATGTTCCTTGTATTCTTTCAGATTATCACTGTATATGAAAAGATCATCTGAAAAGGCCATGCAGAATATATCCAAGAATGGTCATAACGTATCATTGATGAACTCTTGGAATGATGCCGGTGCATTGGTAAGTCCGAAAGGAATGACTAGGGTTTTGAAATGTCTTTAACAGTTCCTAAAAGCCGTTTTGCCCTTATCCCCGTCTGCGATTCTAATCATGTAATACCCATTGCGGACATCTAACTTGGTGTAATAGCGGGCCTTGAAGAGTCTTAGCAGGGTTTCTGGAATCAATGGTAGGGGATATCGATTGATTATTGTTCCTTCATTGAGGCCGCGGTAGTCGACACAGAGTCTTAAGCCTCCTTCTGGCTTTGCTGTGAACAGTACTTGAGCTCTGCAAGATAATGAAGACGACCGGATGAATCCCTTGGACAAGTTTTTCCCTATCCATTCTCTTAAAACTTATAGTTTTTCTTCAGATAAGCTGTAAATAGATTCAAATGGTAGTGTGAATGCCTCTTGCATCATTATTTTAGAATTGTAGGGTCGGTGCGGTGATAGCATTTCTGCGACTACCTTGCTGAACACAGGTAGATACTCGTGATATTCCTGTGGGATGACCTCTTTGAGGGAGTTTCTTCTCTACGTCTTTTACCTCCAAAGCTTTGTTGATTTTGTACAGTGTGACAGTATAAACCTTGAGATTTGCCCATCTTATTCTCCGCATGAAAGGTGATGCTGCTACCGCCCAGATGTCCAATTTCCGCCATTCTGGATCTGCGGCTGTTGTTTTCATGTGTTTGCCCCATACCCATACGTTCATATGATGCCTGCAGTGCTGTTCGCAATAACTGCTTTCAAAGTTATTCCTTCAGCTCTGGAATTGGACCGTGACATCGTGGAGTTGTAACCATGATAATCCCAGCACGATCAGGTAATGCCCTGACTTTGTTATGGCTGCTGGTAATTAATCCTGATGTGATCGTATTTCTATGTTCAATTTGGCCATGGTCGTAATAGTTCCTGATTTGATGGGTCTTCCATTGATAACTTCCAACTCTCTTGAATCTCGTAATTCTTTCTCTTCCAACTGCTGAGGGAGAACACAATCTTTATCCACAAATGCTATTCCCGTGGCTCCGCAGTGGATCAGGCCATGTGTGACGCTTAACCTGTCTCCTATGTTCAGCGAACATTTTACAAGATGTTCACTTTCGAATAAAGACTCCTCAATTCCTGCGCTACCTTTCGAACACTGCAAAATCCCAACACAAGATTTAACATCTGTAGACAAAGAAGATTTGTGTCCAGCGCAATTGCCATCCTTTTTGCACTGGTCTAATGTTTTCCCAATTCAACTTCCTTTCCTTTCCTTGTTCCCAAATCTGCGTCCATTTCATTTCCTGCTTTCTTGAAAGTTGTTATTTCCACCTGTCCTGATACTGCTTTCATATTTCTTGGGCACGATGCTGTACAGTACCTGCTATCTCCGCAGTATATTCAAAGTCCTCCTTCTCTTTGCTGCTAGTGTTCTTCCGGTGTGATTTTCTTCCCTTTGACAGCTGAGAGATCCTTTGGAGTGAGGCCGAAGTACCCTGGTACCGTTTCTGCTGGTGCCGAATCTGAGGAGGGTGTGGTGTTGGTTGTTGGGTCAGGCTTCTTGTAGCTTTCTTCTTATCTTCCTGACTTCTTTTCCGCAACTCGTCTTCTTATTTGTGAGTCTCTTTTCGAGCACAATTGGACAAATTTGACCAGCTTTTCTGGCTTGTCAGTGTGTTGTAGGGAGTCCTTACATTAGTTTCAGTCTGTTATGTAATATATCCATTTGGGCTTCTACATTTCATTTGACGTCCGCTACATATATTACGAATTCTGTATAGTACTGGGAACACTCGCGGTCTCATTGCTTGAGTTTCAAGAGTTCCCTTTTGGCCGTTTCTGTTTCGTCTTGGTCTCCAAAGGCTAGGTCAAGCAAGTGCACTAGGTCTTTCAAAGTTTCGAGCTTGACTTTCCTGGAAATCTTATCGCCTAACAGCATCAATTCTGCCAAAGATACTTCCATTAGGTACCCCACTGCATACCTCAGATTCTTCTGTTCGGTATTGAAAGCATTTGGTTTTCTGGCAATTTTCATGGCTAACTGTACCCGCTACCCTCGGAGGTCCTTTCTGTTCTCTTCCCAAAAGCTGCCAATCTCATTTACCTTCTCTTCTCTTTCTTCTCTTTCTCCCCTTTCTCCTGTTCTTTCTTCCGTCAATTTCAAGATTCGAGTTACCTGTTCCCGATTTTCCTCTGCTAATCTCCTGAACTTATGCATCTGTGCTGGAGCATCTTCCAAGTCTTGTTTCAGTTCTGCCAGATCTGGGTTATTCTCTTGCAGCTATTGTTCCAGGTTCCGGACTTTTTCTTCCAGATCTCGGTGATTGTGCTCTGGAGTTCTTTCCTCCATGGTTCTTAATCTTTATCACGTAATATGCAGCTCTTGTTCCATGTTGTTCTGTTCCTGGATGACCTGGTCTCCTTCTGTCAGCAATTCCGATATTTGTACTTCCGCATTTTTTCACAGATTGCTGTTCCTTTAGCCATCTGTTCAACCTGCTGGTTGTTGGTACCTGAGCAAGGGCTGTCAGTCCTGTGTTGATTGCTTGGATATGTTCCCAGAGTTGTTTTTCGTCTATTGTCTCCGTATTCGCGGGTGTTATATTTTCTAATTCTAGATGGAAATCTCTGGTTAATGTCACATTGCAGGCTGTTCTTGAAAATTCTCCTGACATCTGGACAATTTTTGAATGGTGATTGGTGTGGATATTTGGGGATTTTCGAGCCGGAATTTTGTACTACTGCAAGGCACTCATCACAGATGTGCCTTCAGGTGTCGTATTCCCAGTATATTCAGCAGTCGTTACCACAAGGAATTTTGCACCGAATACACTGATTCTGGTTCCAGCACATCAACATCCGATGGCGAATTGCTGTCAGTCAGTTATCCAAAAATCATATTGGTCGTTGTCTGAATGACAATAATCCCGGTTTTTGCAGGTGCAGTATGGATAATCCGACATACTATCATTCTCACAGGTATAACCCTTTCTGTGAAATTCATTTTTTAAACTCAAACAAGGGCTTGTGAGTTGATTGAGGGTCAGGGTATACATGGGTGTGGACGAAGAAAGTGGTTTTGAAGATTGACAAGTGAGTGCCAATATATATACAATCATTTCGATGAGTAATTGCAGCGATATTTGAGCAGTTTGGCTCATTTATGTTTTTACCAATGACAATCGTTGCCAAACATATCTGGATGTATTGGTCTTCGAAATGACCACAAACAAGATCAGCAAAGGTGTCTCCAATTAGAGTGGATAACCAATCTGTTTTCGAAATTGCTTGCTGATCTGAAAACTTTGCAGGATGCATTACTGATGTGGTGACAGTAGTAGCAGCCAGAGTGATGAAGATATAGGTACATAAAAATATACCTGGTAGAATCGATTGTAGACTCGTTTTTCTGTCAAGGGTTCAGGGCTCGGTGTTGAGGGTTCAGAGTTAGAGGTTCTAACGGTTATAAAACCGAAAGCCAGATGGCTAAGAAGTCCGAGGGTAGCCTGTTGCTACAAAAGGGAGGACTGTATACAAGAGATTCGATCCAGAATCACTGAGTGTGAAAGAAGTGAAAGCCGAAGCTAATTGATTGTTTTATAGAGGAAAGAACAAGTGAAGAAAAAAATTTATTCTCCTCTGAACGCCTGGCATATATACAGTAATTCACTCGTTCATAATACATTCGAACCCCTGTATTCTTTGTACACTGCTTTCGCACGATTGCATCGTTTCCCTGATTCGATATTTCATTTCGTTCTCATCATGCTTTAGCCTTCGCTTGAAACCTGATTGCATTCTTGTCGTGATTTAGCCTCCACTCAAAACTTGATTTCGTTCTCGTCGTGCTTTAGCTTCCATTCGACACCTGATTTCATTGTCATCGTACTTAACCTGTTATATTACTCACTGATCCTCACTCCACCACCGATCGTCACTCAGCACAACCGTGACACAAATGGAGGAACTGGATGTGATGGTTTTAGACATATATGTTTACTAGATGATGTCTCAATTTTGAAGAGATGCTATGGCTAATGCTCAATTCCACTAACCTTGCATGGCAATTACCATTGCATGGAAACAAACCATTCGTGGCAATGCTGAACAATCTCTGCATTCAGTTCCCAGCATGTTTCATACCAGGTGCACCATGGCGCCCATATGAACTTCACATCATTTGTAATGTATATGCCAGAAACCTTACTTGTCTGACTTTTGACTCTATACACCCATTCAGAGTAATTAGCCTCGATATCATTCCCATTGCCATCAAGCACAGATACACTCCAAGCTACATAAATACGTTCGAAAAAACTTCCAGCAATGAGTTCATAATTATCAGACCGGTTTTCACACTAACATCAACCTTAATGACAATCCCAATGCGGATCCTCCATTGTGCACCTCTTCTGCTGCCGAACTATCCAAATAAAACTCAAACACAATTGCCAACTTCCCATAGCCAGATGCTGGTGCCCCAGTTGCATAGGTTCTTACCCATAATGAGCACAATACTCAACAATGTTTTGAAAACCCCTTCCATCCATTCGACAGTAAAGAAGAGTACAATATCACAGTACTAGCTATATCAAAAGATCATCCCGCTAGGATCATGGGCAACATTCTGCTGTGCAACTCTGGCAGCCAGCATATGAGCAACATCTTACTTATACATCCAAACATTGCTTCAATCATTCTGGGCACCGTATTTACAACAAAATATATACTGGAGACTGGTGGTGGAATAAACAGATAAGTTTCCTTCTTATACTGTATACAATACATAATACCCACTGGTGGCATGCTGGTACCATTACTATTCATGTCTGATACTACCCACCTCACAAATTTCTCAGGCGACAGGAAACAATGGCCGATATACATGACGATTGGTAACATATCAGCAGCCACACAGATTAAGCATACAATGCACAATGTATGATTGGTCGCTCTGTTGCCCATTGCCATCAAGATGTGTGATATTCCGCTCAAATGAACAAATGTTCAGAGAGAGCATAATTGAATGGTCTCTCAGAACATGCTATAGCTTGTCTTGCAACCCCTTCTCAATTATGAGACTGGCACCTTTAATGCCCACTGAGCCAATGGCAACTTTAGACATTGTTATTCGAATTTGGCTGCATGAATGTCCGATTACCTTCTGTACTGTAACTTTCAAAACATCAAAAATGGTATATACTACTGGTGCCAATACCCTAAGTCGGAAATGAATAATCTACCCCACCAACAAGAGCGACATGACTTCAGGAATCATATATATATTGTATACTCTCAGATTCAAAAACTTTCCACAGTATTGCCGAATTCAAACACCATGATATAACTCCAGGCTTCGACATCCTATGCTATCTCAATTGCCTCTCAAGCGGTCTTCCTGGGCCAGATTTGCTCTCTACAATGCAAATTAGAATTTTGAAGCACCTCCTCATATGGCTTCAAAAATTTCTCACACAGCCCAATTGGCTTCACAAGTTCAACAATATTTGGCTCTTGCTGCCTCCATACCTTGGACTGACAAAGCTAAAATGAGTATATCAGGAGGTATTGCATTGGAATGGAGGAGAAATCAAGATGATGATACAATTCCTTGTGGGTATTGTATACAATGCTAATTAGAACCCAAGCCCTACTCAACATTGTGTTTTTGACTGTGCAGTTGAGTGCTATATTTCTTATATTGGGTTCTATTTCTATCGCCAGTATGACTCTCATGAGGATGAAAAACTGGACTATATGGGCAATACTCTACATTGCTTCCACAATTCGACAGATGAGTTTCAACAATTTATGGCTGGACAATGACTTGCAGCAGACCCTCAAGAGAGACCTACTGAATTGTGTACTGAGCAGGATGCCGAGTTCAATACAGTGGAAAACCAAAAGAACATGGCAGATTTCGGTAGTGCATTCATAACACAACAAATGATTGATGCAGAAATGGCCGAATATATCGAAGAAGATTGCGATTTCAACATACCCACGATCCTTCTCATGCAGTACTTCCGAGAGCAGATACAATGGTACCGATTGCTTAAACAGTGGTTGACAGAGATTTCAGAAATCTTTCATTGCAAGCCAATTGAAGACAGGTTCAATGCCTCAAAAACAACTAGTGATTGATATACTCAGATGATTCACTGATATTTTTAGAGTGATGCATTCGCTGTCAGGAAGGCCAATCACAACATATGGAATCGTAAATACGCTGTACTCCAGGTGACCACAGAAGTGACAATGGATTGAACCACTAGACATCATTGATTGGGATTCATATCTCTCCAGCAGCACAAAGGAAAAGAGAAAGTCATGAACTTTCAAGGCCTCTTCAAAACAATTGGTGACAACGACCTTCAAAATGCACTATACAATGCCACCTGTCATTGCTTATACTCCAAGAAGATCATCGTCTATTTAGATAATCTTTTAAGCAGTGCTGCTGCAATTGACGATAGATTAGAGATAGAATCACACAATATGTATGGCAAGTACATTATTCAGAAGCTCAGATGTACTGGAAGTATATGATGGTATTCCGCGGCTGCCCACGATGACTGGGTATGAGTTCACACATCGCAACATAGCGAGGGGAAGCAGCTCTCTCACAAGGCACTGCAAGGACATGTACACTACAGCTTGCTTCGTTCCTTCAAGCTGTGAGTCGTCCATCCGCACAGCAGGAATACTTTTTGGCTACTATATAATAAAGTTACAAAGCCTGCTGATGTTGGAATGCCAGGAAGTGCATTGCAGCTTTTGAGGGTAGTGAAACTATCTTCTTGCGGTGCATATGCAGTAATTAGTGTAGGAAATATTGTGGGTGTGGCTAACATAATTCCAGATGAGCCTATATGATCACATTCGGAGAACAAATCATGGATAGTCAATTGTGATATAGACCTAGTGACCTGGAATGACATTTATTGTATACTGGAGGATGAGTTGCATACAGTGGTGAAAACGATATAAATAATGTTCAGCAGTGTAAATGGATCCAATGGACTTAATCTAGACTAGTGTGCAAAACGCAGGCGGAATGGTAATATATGCAATGTTTCGTATCAACATTACAATACACCAAGCAGTGTTGCAACTGTGCACCAAGCCCCATGCAATTGACACCAACAAATGAAAAACACAGTATAATGAACGTCAGAAGGTATCCAGCTGAGTAATATGTGAATGTGTGAATCTATAGCACCTAGAGGGATAGTGGCAGTGCCGAACATTGTATTATTGAGGACTTACAAATTATTCTTCCTTGCGGCATTCCAGGCACTCCAGGGGTGCAACCTGCAACCTGGCAAGGCAAATGCATCTGGGGACAGGGATTTTTTCCTGATATGAATGGTAGTGAAGCCAAATAGTTCAAAGATGTTCTCAAATCTACAAGGATTGTTGCAAATACAACTGTTTAATTATGTATATATATTGGTTTTCAATAAATAGCACTTTTGATATCAGACCAAAGATATTTACAATCATTTATCTACACACGAAAAGAAAATGTGATAGACATACAATACTGAAATGTTATGTATGTAATTAATGCCGTTCAGAGTAGAATAATTGGTCCAATATTTTGACAATAGTGAAGAATAGCTGCAATGATATGTTTATCACCACCACACAAATGGAACCATTGATGACATACAGTAGATTTGATCCAGCAATGAATAAATCTATTGAAGATAAAGCAAAATATTCAATATCTATAAATCACATTTATTGAATAATCAGTGTGCATACAATTTATTCAAGAAGCCCAGAACTCAGATGGAATTCAATGATAATACATTATATTTGAAGTACTACGAAATAATCAAAATTGTCATTTAAGGATTCGGTTATGTTAATTACAAAAGACTTTAAAAGAACAATGCCATTTGAAATGATATATACCCAAGTTCATTGACTGATATAGCTGTTAAAGCTGCCCTTGCCCACCAGTATGCAGCAAGTGTAACAGTGTCAATGGTATAATAACAATTTTTTCATTATAATTTCTATTGAATTAAATCCACATACCCTCAATTTTGCTAGATTTTTATCTATTTTTGTTCCACTGAATTAGTAGAATCAACTTGAGTATAATATTGATGGCTATAAGTTTGCAATAGGTAAGAAAGTGGAAAAAATTATGGATGTCTAATAGAGTAAAAGTAACAGAAATTTGTTTTTTTTAATGAAGAAAATAGGTTACCTGAATATTGTAGATTGACTTCAGAAACTATATTCAAACTTTATTGACAATAGATAATTGAAAATTAATTTCAAACATAATTTTCAGGCTCTGAAAGATATTCAAATTAAATAAACAGTTAAACAAATATTTGTAACATACAAATAAATTCTATAACTAGCAAAAATTCCAATACAATTAAGATATTTGAAAATATTGGATAAAAAATGTTCTTGATTAAGACAAATATAGATTTGATTTTTGAAAGAACAAGGGTCAGAATTTATGCTTAATAAAAGAGAAAAGAAAAAAGGAAAAAAGACCATCCAGGCTGGATCAAAGCAAATTGATTAGTCGATATTACTTGTTTATTTCAACTTGATACAATCAAATGGATTGATCCATCGTAGTTGTTGCCATATTTGGGCTGGATGCAAACAAATTCATTGATCTTTATGAAATGGCTTGTATAGACCCCCCAACTTATTATATTGTTAACATGATATATTTTGGCTCAGTATACAATATTTTGGTCAAAGTACAGGAATAAATCATTAAGGTTACCAAGAGATAAACATTTTAAGGGAGGACGTAGTATTATATTTAATACAATTTTGTGGGAGTAGAAATACAAATCATTACTTGCAATATCCAATATTAACCCATCAGGCAGTCCTTGGTCATTACTTGTTATGGAAGCCAGATCAAGTCTATACAATATGTTACTCTCAACAGCAACTGTAGAATATGTACTGCTTTCAATTTCAAGCCTGGAAAACTGATATGTTTTACAGTCAACTGAACAAATTCAGCCACATCGGAAAAAAGTTTTTGCTTATGTAGGGACCATATATAGATACATAAGCAGCTATTGCGTAGGGTGCATTGGGAAGGACCCCTGCAACAGTGGGAGCAGTGGGTAGAACTTTTTGAAAAACAACTTACCCGGTTGTCAGTACAACCTATATGATTGTATAATCAATTATTGATGAACCAATAACATTGCTGCAAATTTCCATCACCCCTTTCCTTTCCATTTGATTATCTCTAAGTCCCAGCGACACCCACAATCAATCATACAACTTCTAGAGTTGAACAACAAGCGAAAGA
Organism: Trichophaea hybrida; assembly: GCA_015178995.1. Classification (NCBI taxonomy): domain Eukaryota; kingdom Fungi; phylum Ascomycota; class Pezizomycetes; order Pezizales; family Pyronemataceae; genus Trichophaea; species Trichophaea hybrida. The sequence goes on along the minus strand of WHVE01000691.1, from coordinate 25,137 downwards.
AATCGTACTCCACTACCTCCTTCTTTTGAGATATTTAATTGGATCAGACTGTTGCAGTTCTCCTGTAAACTGATTGTGAATAGCTGTATTCCATTTGTCACGTTAAGTCGATCCCGCTTTGGTACTCCAGGCATCAGTCGCCCAACTCTCACAGTTGCCCCACTAGCAAAACAAATGGTACTCCTCCTTTTGCTCTACTTTTCTATGCATTCAATCGGTTCTGAATATTGCAGTTCTTCTCTCAATCGATCATGAATAGCTTCATTGAATTCATCATATTGAGTTGATCTAGTTTGGGTACTCCAGGCATCGGTCACACAACTCCCATCGTTGCCCTCCAAGCAACAGGAATGGCACTCCTGCTTCTGCTCCTGCTTCTGCTGTATTTGATCAATTCTGAATATTGCAGTTCTTCTTCAAATCAGTCATGAATAGCTTCATTCGATTCGTCGTATTCAGTTGTTCCAGTTCAGGTATTCCAAAATAGGCCGCTCAACTGCTGCAGTTGCCCCACAAGCGCAATGAATGGTAATCCTGCTGTTCCTCATTCTTCACCAGTAGTTGATCAGTTTTAACTGATCTATTGAATGGGTATTCAAGGTGCTGGAGCAATATGAAAGGAGATATCTGTACATAGATTAATATAAACTATTTCAACCAAACTTATTAAATTATTGTAAAAAAGAAAGTAATAACTCTCTGAATTGAAAAGCCATGGCCAATACTGAAAATTGTTGTGACAACCAGGTGTGTAGATAGGGAGTACGCTGATGGTTGCCACCTACGTATGGGCCCAGTTGGGTTAGGTGTATTGGATGTATTGGGAACGTACATAGGCACCCAAGGCAGTTAGAATTTTTGCTGATGTATTATATCTCTCCAAAACATAACAATATAGCATTTACTGCTTAAAACTGCAAAGCTACTTTGTATGAAACAAATATAGTGAATGCACTTTTCTAAATCACCAACTTACATTGAGTATTGGCAACAAACTGTTGGGGTTCATCAGAATTGGCGAATCAATTTGGTTTTTGGCAGATCGAATTTTTGCATTAAATTTGCATAGCAACAATTCAAGCCAAACACAATGTTTGAATAACAATTAGTAATTGGGTTCTCATCTGATTGGCATGATTTCAGGTATATTTCATAGCTAACTTCACGCGCTACAAGTTCAAGCAAAACTCAGGCTTTATAGGCAAGAATCCACTGACTCATATGTATTCAAAAATCAGAGGTTGAAGAATCAGTTTGTTTCAATCCTACCAAATTTGGCAAATCCCAGATAGAACCAGAATTGAACTTCTGATTGGTTTAATTTGACTCGAATTAATCAGCTTCATTGACAACACTTCATACAATAGCCAAATCATATTTTTTCAAACAAATATACAAAATATAGAATTTAACTAAGTACTGTTATTCACTATCAAATATAGCCAATCTCACCTAAAGAAAACAATGTCACTTGTCCATAGTTGGAAAACAGCAGAATTGATATTCTAAATAATACCAGATAGAATGAATATACTGAAATAAAATTGTTAGATTGAAATGATACTATTTATATTGAAGTCAGAAGCTATGGGGTTAGTTGTATAATGAATACCAATGTTGTTGGAACAATTAAATGCTAATAAAATGATAATGAAGAAGAGAAATAGAGACAATATTTGATGCAAAGAACATGTTATGGATTCCAAAATGATATTGGAATTCAAGAAAAAAAGTGTAGATAGAAGTATTTTATACAGCAAAAATTAAGGTATAAAGATTTTGGGTTTCTTTTCAGACAGAAATGCAACTTTCTCAGTAAAAAAAACAATATTCAATAATATCCATATTGGAAGAGCAAATTTTCTTCATTTTCAACTTGCACAAGGGTATTTTCCACAGAATGTATAAAGCTCCAGATTTTCCATCATTGAAATAATTTGGAAACAATCAACTATACTGCTTTGACTAATGAATTTGAAGTGAAATGTGTGAGCTGAGTGACATCCTGTTAGCTAGCAGGATACACTTGATCGAAATTTGCACCTGGGTGGCTGCAGATAATTGTTGGAGTTGGCTGGACATGATGAATACAGACCAGTTTTCAGATATTTGATAAAAATATATCTATATGAGTTCTGGCACAATGATAGGTAATTAACCTGACCAGAACAGAAGTATTTGCTTTTTGAACAGATATTCTAGTAGGTTCACATTAGAGTAAACTTGGAAGTGCAATAGGGTTGTAATATAGTATATTGGATGTAGACTGGCTGGAGACAATCAAGCCAGGCTGGCTCTTGATATACTATACCATATTAATCCAGATTGTCTAACTACCAACTAGACTCAATCAAGTACATAATTGGCTGGAGAAAATCGACAGTGTTTGGTTCTTAGCTCACACTTGACTGAGTTACATTTGGATGCAAATGATTCCTGTTGGATAGCAATTGGTTTGATCAATGTGATTAACTTCGGCTGTAATTGACCTGCATGTGGTCAGCTCTGGTAATATTAAGTTGCTCATCCAATAGATATTTACTTTGTAGTTCTATCAAAATGTTGACTATAATACAATCGTATTCGCTTTTAGACATTGGTATGGTTAATGGACTGATATAAATACTATCTATTGATATTCGGCATCCTCAGAAGTATCAGAAGTAATTCATAAATAAACCACATTGCTATATACTATTGGTTCTCACTTCAAACTGTGGAATATTGGTTTATTGAAGACATAGTACATATTATGACTGCTCAACCAATTCTACTATATCTTACGTATATAATATACACAATTTCAATTGTAGGGACAAAATCAACAGTGCTATACTGATTCAGTTTAGTAATAAATTTATAACCTTAACTACTATAGACTTTCTACAAGCAGATTTTCATATGACAAAACATATCACAAAATAAATAAATGTTATGGACAATAGCCCAGAGTAGTTGTTGACAAAAATATTGACTGAATCAAGGCTGTGGACAATGTCCAGCTGGAAATAATGGATGCTAGCCTCTTTGGGTCATCACAATAGGGCTCAGGATAGGATGCAGAAAGTAACAAAAATACTTGTATTGACAGATGCCGAGAATATGCACGGTGGACTGTTCCCAGCAGCTGGGAAATTGTATTTACGAGTATTTGTAATTGCTGATCCATACAAGATACAAGACACGATTTGAAATTACCATGCTAAACAAGAGCTGATACCAAAGAATATCAATTGTTTTGTAGACTTGAAAACATGTGAAAAACAAACTTATACTAAGCTATAATGTTCTGTACATATTCAACAAATACAACTATAATAATCATAACTCACTTATTACCAAATGTGTTCACCACAGGTCAAGTTTTGGAAACCACTTTGATATGTTTTTTTCCATCACACTGACTTTTTGACAAAATCCAATTCTTCGTAATCCAAATCTGGTTCCTTTCTTCGAGCTCAGACTCTTTTTATTGAAACCTGCTTCTTCCAGTAAAACCTGATTCCTTCAATACACTGCTTTATTCCTTTCAACAAAACTTTATTTCTTCTGTATACAACCTGTTTCCATAATTTCATAGTATATAGACCTTCTTTATGCTCTTGCAGACCAAATTCATGGGTATATCCTATAATAATAGCCCACTCTTTGGGACTGAGTTGTATGGGACTACAAACCAGTTATTGTTGGATTGTATTGATTAAACTTGTTGATTGCCTTAGAACTAATAATATTGGATACTGGATTTTTATGATTGCTTGTCATAGTATTACTATATTACTATGTACTGGAGTTGCCTTGCCAATAGTTTGTAATCATCTATTAATTTAACAGTATATATCTATTGTCTGTTACTGGGGTACTTATGTAACGGTTTAAAGTAGGGCCGCCTCCATAGAAGTCATAAGTATCCTGAAGGTAATTCTCCTTGGACTTGTCGAGAAGAGCTTCCGAAGGTAACCATCTGGTATGAATATAATAGTCAAACTCCACAACAATATTGTTGCAAATGAACAATCAAGCAAATTGTCGGAAACTGGAAATGCTGTGACAGTGTCGGTGGATAATTCAGGTGTAAAGGACTTTCACATCAATATAGTGAATAGTCATAAAGTTCTTAATATAATAATATTATTATGGTAGAAAACTTGATAATATTTCAGGTCTGTTGTCTACTGTGTTGTTTCTGACTGTGGATCGTGCTGCTAGAGCTTGCACTTTCTTCTGTTGGGGAGAAAGGCAGTCTTATATACAAGAGTGGCCAAAATAACCATTTCCGTTCAGAAGCATATAAGTAAGGATTGATGGTACTTCTTCTTCACATATGACAGATGCACATTCATACAATCCTTATCTGTGCGGTAGCTTTACGACCTCTCCTGCCCAAGCCAATTTTAACCCTTTCAGACTTTAGCCTCATCAATCGTTGCTGATGCCGATCTTGATGGTCACCACAGAGAGTTCCTTTTGATGACGTATGTACTGGAGCATCATCAGGCATCCCTAATAGGTCATCCCACACCTGCTGGTTTTGCCATGATCATGCTTTTCAGTAGAATATCAGTACTTTCCTTAAGCACCTGCAGAGTGAATAAGCTGTACAGCGTGCACAGGATTTCAGCGACATAGCTGATGCGACTGTCGGACCGCAACTTCAACTTTGTTATTTCGTCAAAATGTCAAGTAGGATAGTGGGTAACAGTAATGTGAATCACTCAACTGTTTTGTCGGCAACCAGCCGATAGCTTGCCACATTACTAGTGACCTCGCATCGTATCTCTGACCTGGCAGGACCACTCCACCGGGTGATGTGCCAAAGTGCAAATTAGCCGGGAAGCATCATCTAGTCCCAGACATCATTCTTTCGGTTAAGTCATCTTCTGGAGTGCAGGCAGCTTAGACCCATGGATATGATCTCTAGGAATAGCAAAGTCCCTCTTACCAGAATAGTATCGTCTGCCCAACCATCCAGGAGGCTTCATAGAGGACCGGTGCAGGTTTGTCCCACATTGCATTTGGATGTCGGTGGTTCTTGTCTGGAACATGATGCATGGCTGATCCAAGAGTCCCTACAATGGCATCATGCAGCATCGGCAGTTTGGGTAGCTCTAGGAACATATCGTGTTCATCCATCTTATCGTTATACGATGCCTTTGCCAACCCAATACGTCTAACATAGCACGCCATCACCCGTCTTCCAAGGGGCTACCTGTTGTTGCCAGATTGAGAAGGTGTCCTGTCTCTACGTGGGATTGCAAGCCCACGCCAAGACATAGTATTGGAGCATAGAATATTAGCTGGCATATCAGCCAGGCTACGTTGGGCCTCCCACTCGCTTGACTGCAGTACACCCAGGGGCGAAATTTCTGCTCAATATATTGATCTGGTGAGGCAAGCCTGGGTTTCACCATGGCAGCCATACCTCACACACCTGTTAAGGAGAAACCCCTATCATTCTCCATACACTATTATTGGTGGTAGGTGTTATTGTCTTTGATATTTGATTAGGTTTTGAATAGTCTTTCCCAGTGGAGATATTGGTTGAATAACATATATATATAGTTGATTTAGTAATTTTATTTGATTGATTCATCAGCTGCCAATGTCAATAATATTGTATAGTCCCACATATTTTCAATTAAGTTTCCTGTTCTTCCTGGAAGCTTATAAATTTCTCATATTGAGCAATATACTTCATCCTATTTGCAGTTTGGATGGGATTCATTGACACAAATTGGTCTACTCAGATCAAATGTTTGGACTTATTTTATCATTGCTTTGAGCTTGCAGAATTGTTGCTGTATCTGCCCTATGACGTGCTGTATATTGAGTTTGCCAATTCTTTTAAAGATATTAATGGACTGTTGGTCACTGGTCATTTTTAAATTGAATAGAAAGCTGCCAAAAATACAGATCAGTTAGATCTCTCTGAGTTATAATTGTTAGTAGGCAATTGTAATATTAATAAGATTGATAAAATTTCTGTTACACTATTCTAGTACTGAATCATTTTTTTTAGTTTTCCTATCTGACTAATAACTATAAGTGATCTATACTCTTGATTCAAGCCCCAGTCCTGGATATATGTGTTTCAACAATTCTGAAGCAAATTGTTATCTTTAGTTAGATATCATTATTTCTGGTAATTCATAAAGTCAAAATATTTCCTGTACTGATATGTCAATCTGCTTCTGTCAATCAGATTGTCTCATCAAGATATCAAATGTATCATTTTGGATAATTCATCCATTGCTCACCATATTGTATTCAATTTCCAACTTTCAGAATTAAATACTATACAGTCTATACTATGATTCCTTGATGGTTGATTTAAAACCCCTAATTATTTTAACCAACCTTGTGTTCATCTGTAAGTTCTATTGATCCATTTGTATATATGACAATGTCATATACTGTGCTGAACAGGATGGTTCGTATCTCACGCAACACACAATCCCTGTCAATTCTGTTTATATTATACTGTCAACTCACTCTTGTATATTCAGTAATGACAAAGATTCTCACACATTATTTCTCGTACACACCATCCTACTCCCAATAGTATAGCAATAATTATTGTTTTCAATTCAATCCTGTAAATATCTTCTATACAACAACTAGTTTATTAATGTTTTTATTGGATATTCCAAAACCAGTGTATTATGCTGTTCTTGAATCGACTTCATCTTGTCCTTATATATCAGTTGTATTGTTGTATTTCTGAAATTTCAAATAATTGTTTCTTATACATACTTGATATATTGCCTTAATTGTTCAGATATTGTTGATATTGATTTTTCTAGACAATTCTATAATTCTTTGGAATTTACTGAACTGTCATATCACCTATCTATTTCTGTAAAGAATACTATCTATATTTGCAATATTTTCTGATTGAGATAATTTGTCATTAGTATAATTTGACGATCATTAGCTGCCCCTATCTTTAGACACATATTGTCTGGTATGTTCATCAGCAAATCTAGCTTCTTTGATCATTTGTCCAGTCAAAGCATCAGTTTGAACTTTAAACCAGAAAGAATTTTGCAGTATCATATTTGCCTGAAATTCAATATTTCAAATATTATTCATTTCTGAAGCTAATTGTAAATCATCAGTATATCAATTTGATATTTTGATTCTTTCTATTTGGCTTTTCACTAGTTCATACATTTGACTGATACTTCCAATTCGTGATAATATATCTAGCTATTTTCTTTCGGGTATGAACTCTTAAAAAAATTAAATACAGCTAGATATCATAGCTTTTGTTTACGATATTTCAACAGGTCGTGTGTAGAAATATGTCTGGAATCTTTGATTTCCAATACTGATTTGTTTTTTGTAATTAAACGAAGCTAACTCTAATACTGTAGCCATGGCTATCTACAGCACAACCAATAATTGTTGTGATTTTGTCTTCAAATATTGAATACTACTGCCTTTCCAAATTTGGTCTGTAGTTTTACTACTCTACTGTAATTTGGTATGAATCTTCAATGAAAATTGGCAAGGCCAAGGAATAATCAAAGTTTGTTGAGTTTTTTCAGTACTTCTCAATTTTTGACTTTTTAAAATTTTACTAAATTCATCTTTATTTCATGTTTTCCTATAATCAACTCTAAATACATCACTTCTTTTTAATAAAACATATATTTTTCCAACTTTAAGTTTCATATAGTATTTCTGAGTAGGATGATATCATATCTGACAAAATTTGAATATTTATTCATATTATTACTGACAATGAAAATATTATCCATAAACATATGCAGAATTGGTCCAAAAATATTGTAAGATATTATTGATCAACTGCTGGCCATATGCCAGTATATTGGTATGTTTGAAATATGTAATAAAAAACTCAAAGGGTTTATATTTAGTCCTGAAAGATAATTTTCACTTGTGCTCTCCTGTTATACAAATTATAGTATATATATTGCAAATGTTTATTTTGGAATTGCACTGAATATATACGATTGTTGACAGAATTTGTTGAATCAGTAGGAAGGTATATTAATTATTAGACTTGCCTTATATTGTTCTGAATAGTCAACATACAATTTTAAACATTCTACTATTTATGATCTCAAAGATAATAGAAAACCATAAATAGTGAAAATCAATAAATAAAATCCTGGAACAAGTTCTTCTCTATCTATTCTTTCAGAACCAGTAATATATCAAATAATGGACTGTAAATAGAGCTAAACAGTATTGAATATCAATCTTGAAATTTAATTTTATGATCATAGGGTTGGTACAGTAAATATGTTTCAGTTACTCCTTTACTGTAATAGGCAATAAGCTGATAGTATTTGTTGGAAATAACCTCCGCTAGGGGTTTTTCTTGTAGATCCTACATTTCTAAAGCTTCAGTATTTGTATATTGTCCAATGGCATACAGTGCAAATTGATTTTGCTATATTTCTCCCATACACAGTAAGACTGGAATCATTTAGCAGTCCAGCAAAATTTCTCCAGATTTGTCATTATGTATATAAAATTTCTCCAAATACATATATTCGAATGATATTGACAGTACTTCTGCCAATATGTATTCTTGAATTTGATCTTTTTAGTATGTGATTTGACGATGATATTATAGAGTTAAAACTATGGTAATCCCAATACAACTGAATAATATTCTAATTTTCCTATACAAGCTGATAAGTCCGGCTGGAGTCATGGTATATCGATTATCAATTGTGACATTGTCATACATATTTCTTATTTGATCAATACTTTGTCTATAACTCTGAATCTTTTAATTGTTTTAATGGTTCTGTTTTTAACCGATATTAGTAAACAAAGTGTTGGAATATATATATTATTTCTGCCACTGTACAGTCTATCAAAGTATGTAGATTGATAATTTCATTACCAATGTTCAGTCAATATTTCATAAGTAGATACTTATTTTCTATTAAATATAATTTTATTTCAATAATTTGAATTGAAAACTGCAAAATTTTATAACTATAACAAATCATTATTGTTATAGAAAATTGGTACCTAGTACAAATACCATCCTTTTTACACTGGTTAAAACTTTTTCTGATTCCACTTTATTATATTTTTCTTTCCCTGGATTTTCTTTAAATAAAGTCACTTTCACTTCTTTTAAAGCAACTTTCATTTTGTTTTGCATATGATATATTGATATATTTATTATCTCTACAGAATAAAAAGTGTTCTCCTGTGAATATTCAACACTCAAAGTGGTAGGGCTCATTAAACCGACTGGACAATCAAATTGTTATAACAGAAAAGTATTTTTGGAAGCCAGTAGATGAGATTTGTATACTAATATGTTGGATTTGATGGGTACACATGTCAAGACATGGATTCAAAAATCATATGTATAATTAGAAGTGGATTTTGAAGCTTACTATAATTCTTTGTAAATGAGAAAACAATTGAAGAACTAACCAATTTTCAACTAAACCTTTCAGTATCTATACAATATGTACAATTATCATTATCCCTACTTACTTATTTCATAATATATTTCTAACCATACTTTTTTCGGTATACCAGCCTCACAACATTACTTGATCATATTATCCCTTGTTCTAATCTTTATCCAAAGCAGTAATCTATTTTGCAAAATCAGAATTTTCTTATCTAAAATTTAATTGCGAAAAAACCAACTGGTTTCCTATGAAAATACTGTAATAAATGATTTTACCCTGATTGTCTTTGAAGAATTCTGATATAATCAATGATCCTGAATTTACAAAAATATGCCAGTATTTCATACTTCAATTAACACTATTTTTGGAAAATTTTCAATTTTGTTGGTTCAGATATTTGTGAATACAATATATTTATTCTCTGATATTGATTGTTGTTTCTTGCTGGTTCTCTACTGTATTTTTTATATCTATTCCACTATTTCTGGTATTGGAATTGTTGTTGAAAAACCTTCAAATTTTCAATTGAATTTATCTTAAACTGTTTACTTGTATCAATTGTTGTAGGTAGTGGTGGCTATTCCAGTTGCCTCTATAATGGATCTTCTAATACTTTTGATTTACAGAATATTGGATTGACAGAATATATATAGACATTCTTTAGTCTTAGTATTTGATAGGTCTATGGGATGATTACTTTCACAATTTCATACGATCCAATACATTTCTAGTCCAGCTACTCACTGGGTGTTTGTACCATTATATATCTATTGTCCATTCATTTGCAATTCCCTATCTCTAATACTTCACCCTTTCAATAGTATTCATTTGTGTCATCTTTTAGGATGGTATAAAATGTAGTAATTTCTAAGGTCAAATGATCGAACAGTTCTACCATTCTGTTGGCCATTTGTACTGTCTTGAATTGGTGAATACCTTTGTCAATATATACTGGATATGGACCAACTATCATTTATAGGTGGAAGCTATAATTCCCAAAAAATAGCCTTCAGTTTGTGGACTCAAAGATACATCTGTTAGAGGTTAATTTTACTACTAAGGGCCATTGATTCAGGTCATTCTGCTGATAATACAAAAATACACTCAACTACAATTTCATAACAGTATTGATTGAAATGGTGGTACAGTATATTAATGAATCAAAGGTGGTTGAAAGTCTATTTCAATACCCTGCCTTTTATATATATATTTCAAGAATACCAATATGTATTGAGATATTGAATCTAATTCAATGGTGTCAGGTAATGAATACCTTCTGGAAAAACAATAAATATAATTTTATTTCATTGGTATAATTGTTGAAGGAGACTTAGTGTTTTGCCTTTAATAGCCTGTCTACCACCATCCATATGGTATGGTATTGTCAGCTTTCTGGGAATTTCCCAAGAAATTTCATACTTATTTTTTTTCAAGAGTTTTACTATATATCTCATTGGGTTAGTCACCTGTAAGTTCATTGATTGCTTGAATTGCTGTGTTGATCTATAAGAATTTTTTTTTCTTATATATTTATATATAATCTTTCTAATTCCTTTTTACAAAAAGATTTTAGTCAAATAAATTCAGAGGGTTTATTCATCCTTGATATCCTGCAGTTTGTAAATTATAATAGTTCTTCAGTAGATAAAGTTTCTCTTTATTGTATACTTTTTAACTTTAGTAGCAAGTATATGTGCCCCTTTGATATCATCCTCTATCTAAAACCTTGGGCAATAAATTACACAACCATCTACTTTTGCCAAACCCCAATCAAGCAGATTATGTTTAGAATTGTCAGGTTTCAGAATTCAGCTATTCTGTTGGAATAGTTTTGGAAGCATACAACAAATGATCTATTCTTGTCACTTTTAAACTGAAATTTTTGGCAATCCAATCAACAAGCAAGGCATTGCTGAAAGCCTTCAATAAACCCAAATAGATCAAGAAATTGCCAATAGTTCCAGTACTGCAGCAGTTGCCAATACTTGAACAAGTACTGACTATAGATTTCTGCCTATTGGAATTTCTACCACTTCTATCCAAACAGACTTAAGATTCTTTCCAACAGGCCTCTGAACTACCTCTATCCAAATGAGTGACTATGACTCATTCCCTGAATGAGACACACAAAATCTAGAATTGATGAACCATGAGGGTACTGATTCCCAAGGTCCAGGGAAAATCATCATGATAGAAGTTGATACCAAATACGAACCAAATTAAAAATTCTACAACAACTTCTCTGCCTGTATGAGCTTTGAAAACACCACCAGAAATATTAGGAGACCAATCAATATGTGCAATGTTTCCACCATTGCATGAAGAATAATCCACTACAGATAACACCAACAGATCAAAATGCAAATAGTTCAGATAATATCACCCTCTGGCCTGTATTGTGGGAGAGGAGGGAGTAACAATCAATTGAATAAAGCAAGTCCAAATAAAAAGCGAAAGTTGTAAACAGAGCTGACAGTGTAGAGAAAAAAACAGACAGTACAGAAGCAATCAATCAACCATCTGCTCCTTGCAGAATACAAACAGAAATCCTGTTGTATAATTCAAAAGGCAGCTCAGTGAGTTGACTTCAACATGATGCTGATAGAAGCAGTTAGGAAAAACAAAACAGATATCACAAGCATAAAAGAAAGAGTAATCAACTGTGTTCATTCAGAATGGATTAAGTATATGAGATTTTACAATGATTCAGTACACATTGGCAATGGAAAGACAAAAACCTTGTTTAGAATACCCAACAATATTTTAATATCATGTGCTACAGTGGAAAACACATTAGCAATAATGGAAGAACTATCTATCAGCCAGTTAGTAATGGTCAGACTGGTATATACACTATTTAAAAAATCTAAAAAGAAATGTACCATACAAGAGAAAGAAAGAGTGCAAGGAGCCAAGTAGGAAAGAGGAAGAAAAGAAAGAAAGAGGGAAATATGCAAGGAAATTCAGTGTACAAGTAGAATTATTGATCAGAAAATAGAAGTGGATACAATTTCCAACCAGGTGGAGAAAGAAATTGAAATGACTGAAGAAATGAAAGCAATGGAAGTCAAGAAACAGCAACTAGAAGCCATGGAATATGCATCAAAGATTCACCCGGAGGGTATGGCACCAGTAAGACCAGCAGTGCCCATACCAAGGGCAATTGAGCAAACAGGAATAGCCAAGCTGGCTATTTATATGCCACCAATAATAATCCAAAGCAAAGTACCAGTGGAGATATCCAATGAACTGAATGCACTGGCCAAGGATCGCAAGAGACCAAAATTTGTATCCAGAAAACCGGCAGCAATGTCATGCCAAAGTATACAGCAACAACCCAGGAAGCCAATATATACTTAGCAGGCAGCTATATCGGCAGAGACACAGAATATGGAGAAGGCAGTACTGGAAGGTCTCAACAGAAGAATGAAAACAGTGCAGAAGATAAAGTCCGAATACAATATAGTATTCATTGCAACATATAAAACATGGTAGAGAATAAGATGTTCACATTCCATTGAGAAAATACTCTTCCAATCATCCAGAATTGCTTCACAGACATCATATTGGTAGCCAATATTGTACTGCATACAGGAGAAGTAATTTACAATAAATGGATAATCGCAACCAACACCCATGTTAGGAATATAATGCCAGCCACAGCAACAGCCAATGTGTCTGCCAATATGTTGAAAGTGTTGAAGGATATTGTTATTAAACCAACAAAGATAATTGACCAGAAATGATGAATGTTGAACAGAACATAATCTCAGAGAGAGTTAAGATACCTTGAGCCAGGTTTGATGAGTATGCAACAGAGAAAACCAGTGGTTTGGAGAGATTGAAACAGTACATCCATGCAGAAAATATGAGAATGATCATTTCAATGAATATCAATTGGATGGAAAAGACATCAGATATCAAAGAAATAAAGAGAAAAAAGGAAATGATAGCATTGTGAGTCGTTTTTGCAATTAAAGAACAGAAGATGGCACAAACATATTTCAAAAAAGAACAGAACCATACTTACAATATCGACAAATATGTAAACTATATTGGAAACAACATTGAATAAAATAATGAGTGTCTAAGAAAACTACTGGTACAAAACACTACCACAGAGAAAAAAACCAGCTGGTGGGATACAATCAGGGGTGCAAGGAATGATGATTCAGATTGACAGCAAGAAAGGAAAGGACAACAGGAAGACAAAGTACCAGCAACAGCAGAGAGGTGAAAGTAAGCTGGAGAAAATCAGAAGAGAAAAGAAAAAGAAGAAATTCAAGAATCTAGTATGCAACAAGGATTGGAAGAGTCAATTGCCAAAACTGAATGGTAAATATTGTTCAAGAAAATTGTGTCAAGGTGGGGGACAGTATTATAAGGGCATTGAAAAAAGGAATTGCAAGGTAGAAAGATTTGTTTGTTATGCAGGAGGTGCATCAAGAAAGCGGAGAGGATCACCAGGTAAACCATCCAGGATACCAATTTATCAAGAACACAAGAATCATTTTAGCAGTCAGAGTTGACAATACTATTGCAGCCCATGAATTTGAAGACTTTAGAGAACAAGGAGATCTGCAGCTTATGGATTCAATTGACAAAAATAAAGTAAAGGTCAGAGATTTCAATATCTATAACCAACAGCTTAAACAAAAATAATATTTGATCTTTGATAAGAAACTCAAGAAGTACAGATTTCAGTAGAATTATTGATATACCAATTGTAGTTTTTCACAGATATTTCAATACCCACAGTTCTATTTGTGACAAAGAATGCAACAGAAGAAAGGAGTCCAACATTTGGAAAAACTCAATCAAAATACATGACATACTGGTGGTCAACAATTGACAGCCTATACACACCACCATGTGATCCAATCCAGTAATAGAAATGATAATAAATATTGTTCTAACACAAGGAAATAGTATTGTGGCCATATTAGTTAGAGCTATAGCTGAAAACAAACAGGTAATTGGACAAGGTCACAACATGATAGAAGTGGAGTGGTTGTTGAAGTCATCTATGGATGAATGCAAAAAAAGTTACTAGATGGAATATTGATGGAACGCAAGAAGAGGACTTGAAGCACACAAAGAAGTGGTTCAAGAAGTGGCGTGGGAAGAGTATGATTCTGTCATACAAAAGTACTGTGTAAGAGCTGGAGGAAGAAGCAATCTATATCTGAAGAAAACTCATGGAGGTACTGAATTAGAAGGGCAAACAGACAAGTATATGTATTATATCAAAGAGGTGGTGGAATCAAAACATGATTGAAAATAGAAGAATTCTGAGACATATCAAAAAGCTATTTTATACAATGAAGAAAAGCCATGACAAGGATAGAAAGGCAAGGAAAATCATCAAGAAAGCCATGAACGCAGCATAAAGAATATGTGGAACACATTTTTACTGGAAGCAGAAAGGGATTGAGTTTGGATGGTACTCAACTACACAGAAAACCAGGGGAAAATAACAGTCATATCCTTAAATGAATTCAATAGAAGCCTTGCAATAGTGTAATCGGAAAAAGCAACACAGATCAAAGAAGTAGAATTCCTAAAACTGTACCAAGGGGTCCACAAAACAGCGAAGAAAAGTTGAATATCAACCTTTGAAATTATTGGTGAAGACAAAGTCTAGACAGCAATCTTGGATGTGAGTGTTAAGGTGTTTGCATAATGCCACTCACTATACTTTGAAGTGCTTAGACTACAGTGAGAATTGGGGAAGGAAAGAGTTATCCTCCTGGTGAAACCAGTGATAAATTTAGGACGCCATCTGAAAGCATGGAAAATGATGATGGGTGTGGTCATATCCAAGTCTGGAAAAATGGATTATCAGGTATCTAAAGTATTCAGGATTATAGTTTAACATAACAGCCTAGGACTGGTTATCAAGAAAGTAATAGTAACTGCAATACTAGAACACTGGCAATAGGCAGAGCCACTATACAATGGGCAAGTCAAATGGAAAAAAAACAGATTGGCAATTATTACAGATGCAAAAATGATTCAAGAGGTTGAAGAGAGCTGGGAAAAAGGGGAAATAGCAGTGGTATTGATTATGTACATGAATGGGGGATGTTTGAGTGTGGCCAAGGGCAACCAAATGAAGTGAATTGAAGATATTAAATTCGATGCCAATGTGTGGTTGTATGTACAAAGTTTTATAACAGACAGAAAAGCCACCAAAAAAATGATTGGATAAGCAGGTAATAGAGTGGAAGTGGAAACTGAAGTACTGCAGGGATTGCCAGACTCACAAATACCATTTGATATACAATTCTGCATACTGTGATTCAAAGTGAACAAGAAGGTTCCAAGAATCACAGTATTGATACATATTGACAATGTAGTATGGGTAGTAAAACAACAGGGTATTATCCAGTGTTTACAAAAGATCTAATAATATACAGGACAGTTCCAAACCTGGGCAAAAAAAAATATAACCATGTTTGGCATGGCCAAAATCAAAGCAATCCTGTTTTTGAACTGGATAAATTATCATAGGGAGATGGTTGAAAAACTGTTTAGAGTAGATGAATCCAGCAAAATAAAGTATTAGACAAGAGTAATAGAATTGCTAGAAGTATAAATGGGCAGGAAGTGGGGGTTCAAATACTATTATAAAGTTATAAGGGCAAAAGTGAAATTAATTCAGGGCAGAATTAGTTACCATTCAATGAAAACCAGATTAACCCAAAACACTGAATGAAAAGTGCAGAAAATATTTAATATGCTAGTCCAGAATGGGGTTGGATGGGCAGATAGAATAACTTGAAGAGAATCTAGAAGCTAGTCATCAAATTCAGAAGGAAAATAACTTGAATATTTATGTCATTTGCAAGATACTACTTGTTATGGAGGGAGGGGTATGGCCAGCAATATCACTACTCAAAAACAGAGCAAGATTTACTGAAAATCAATTGATATACTACACAGCAAGGAGGTCAACAGAATATGAAGCAAAACTTTCTACTGGCAGTAAGATGGAAAATAGTGATTGGAATTGAAGGAAAGATAGAGCAGTATATCCTCCCGGAATTGGACACCTAGCAGATACAAAAGAAATCATTTTTGAAAACAAAGAAGCCCACATGTTAGTATATTTCAAGGAGGAGGGCTAGTGCTCAGGACAGCTTGATTGAGACTTGAAGACTGATCAGTGGAAAGCCGAGTCATTTGCAAGGGAATAGGGAATGAATGGATTAGAAATGCTTCTTGGGAATGAAGAAAGAAGTGTTTGACTCAGAAGTGTACAGCATTTCAATGGCAATATGGATAGCATCAAATATACATGATAGAAAAGAGGTAACCAAGGTTACTATCCTCTCAGACTCAATGGCACCCATCCAGGGGACCCAGAACACCCATCCGGAACCAGGGCAAACAATAGCCTTTGATAACATCAAACTCAGCAACAAATAAATATATATAGCGATCCAGATGGAGTATAGCTGGGGCCAATCAAATGGTGGAGTTGTTGATTATATTAAGACAGATGGAGTTGCAAAATAGATGGCAACTGGAAAAGATGGTGAAGAACTGGAATTGAGAGAGAAATACTAGAATGGGTCTCTATCCGATGTATAGCAGTGAGTAACCGAGATATAGTTGACAGAAACAGAAAACTGGTGGAATGACAAGTACAAAAACAAGCAGACAATATATAGGTTGAATAGAAAAAGCAGAATACATATATTGTTAGAGCAAGCTCAGAAAATAATTGCAAGAAAGAATGTTCATTTAGAGGTGAGACATACCTTGACAGAAGTATATTTGGAATATATCAAAAAGGGAAAAAAGTTGGAAGTGCTGGTGGTATACAAATGAACAACAAACTAGAGACTGTTTTTTTAAATAATACAACAGATGGAAATAACAACAGGACAATCTGTAGAAGAAGTTGAAAAAAAGTTCAAATGGTAGGAAAGAAGATAGACAATAATATCATTACTATTTG
Organism: Trichophaea hybrida; assembly: GCA_015178995.1. Lineage (NCBI taxonomy): Eukaryota > Fungi > Ascomycota > Pezizomycetes > Pezizales > Pyronemataceae > Trichophaea > Trichophaea hybrida. The sequence continues at coordinate 7,755 of WHVE01000691.1, read as the reverse complement.
ATACAAATGATACTGTCAAAGAGGAATTAAAGTTTCCAAAGGAAATCAATATAGCAATAGTTTTGGAGGTGTTGGGCGGGGACAGGGAGAAAGAATAGAAAAAAATAGATGAATGAATTCAGTTTCCCAGCAGTATAACAAGGAATATGAATACTGGGAATATATAACAAAGATTCAGTTCGAACTGTGGAATCATCCAAGGTTTACACCTGGAAAGCCTCAGGGGCAATGTTTACACTATATCATGGCTGGCAGCAGCCTAATGCAATATAATCAATACAAAAACAAACTCCCCTTTGATCCTATTATATAGACAGTTGTAGAATGCATTCCATATCGAATTCAATAATACTTTAGTATTAACTTCATTGTTTTCCATATTGACCACTTCTGCATACAATACTATTATTCTTTTCCTCATTTTTTATTGAGATATTCCATTTTTGTATAATTCAAAAGATTTTTTCTGCCCCTTTCTTCAGGGAAGTATTTTCTGGCATTCTTGTTAATATATCAAGCCTTTAGCTTTACTTGCCTAATCAATATACTATCTGAAACTTGAATTCTGATAGAAATTCTGAGTAGAAGATTTGTTTTCTGCTGGGTAATTTTGATATAAGAAAATACCCCAAGTTTTTGTAATCTATCAATATCTTAATAGAATGGGTGAAACCTTGATATTCTAGATTTTATTGTTTCAAATTTTTGACTATTGCTTCTAGCTGTTGTGCAAATATTTAATTATTCACTTCTGCTTATATATGTTGCTTTGCGAAAAATACCACAACATATAGAATATTTTGAATATTGGACTGGTATAATACTTCCACTAATACCTAACTTGATTCATCAGTTTCTTGAACTATATTCACATTATAATCGAGTTGAACCAATATTGATACAGTTCCGAAAACTAAATCAAATTCCACAAAAACCATCTTTTGATCAATTGTGTATTAGAATGGTACATGTTTTTTTCATTAATTTAGTAAGCGGTGGTGCAATATTGTTGTAATTTCTCATAAACCATCAATCAATGTTGGCCAATTCTAGAAATTCTTCTACTTTTTCAGCTTTGCTTCATACATTCCCTTTTTTTACCATTTGAACTTTCTTTCCAACTATTGGTATTCTATTTTCTATTAATATATATCTCAAATCTTAAACTTCTATTTGATGGTATTTGCATTTTTCCATTTGCAAATTTAATTCTGCTTCCTTGGGTCTTTGAATAACGCCTGGCTCATGTTCTGTTTATTCCTTTATGTTAATACTGTATATGAAAATAGATTCATGAATTTTGTACAGAATATACCTAAGACTGGTAATAATATATCATTGACAAATTTGTGAAAAAATTAAGAGACAATGTTTAATCCAAAGGGTTTCACCAGTGACCCAAACCATTCATAATCATTTCTGTGTACACTTTTCCATTCATGATATTCTGTTATTCTGAATATATTATACTTATTGCATATATTCAACTTGGTATAAATACACACTTTTGAAAGCTTGGGCAATATTTCCTGAATCTATAGTAGTGAAGAGCAGTTCTTCGTTGTTTCTTGATTTAGTTCTCAATTGTATATATATAATTTTGATTCTCCATTGTGTTTTGGTGCAAACAATATCGGAACTCCACATGGGAATGATGACCTAATTGATTTCTTGAATAGATTGTTTTTTATCTATTTCATCATGTTACGAGTGAACTGAGTGATGATCAATACTGCAGTGATAAACAGTAAGTACTATAAAAGATAATATATTATGAAAGTATATTCTGGTTTTGAATGGAGAACAATCTTGAGGGGAATGCAATCAGGTTTAAAATAGAGGCTAATGTATGATGGACATAGAATCGGAAATTGTATACAGTCCAAAGCATAACAAGAATGAAAGTACTGTTCACATGAAGTTTTATGGAATGAATAAGAATTATGCAAAAGTATAGTATGAAGAAAGCAGGAGTTTGAATGTATAATGGAATGAGTGGGTTATAGATGGTATCACGATATATAAACCAGGCATTTGGTGTAGAATAAGTTTTCTTCTTCACTCGCTCTCTAGTCTACAAAACAAACAAATTTCTTCAGTATTCACTTCTTTCACAATTGGTGATTCAGGATTGAGTTTCTTCCATACAGTCCTTGCTCTTTTGCTACAGGCAAATACCAACTCTTTAAGCCCTCCGGCTGTTTGGTTTTATAATCTGTAGAACATTGAACCCTGAACCCTCCATCAGCAATGTCAATCATTCCATCCTGGAAGCCCTGGGACCCTCCCGAGGTTGCGGAGCTTGATTTGGAACGACACACTCTGCAGAGCCTCCGGGAGCCTCCAGGAGCACTGGTGAAAGGTACTGGTGTGTCCAGGAGTGCCGGTGTAAGGTTCTGGAACCTCTGGCAGTGCCAGTGCATGGTTCTGTAGCCTCCAGCGGCACCGGTATAAGGTTAGGGAGCTTCCGAGTGCACTGGTATATGATTCTGGTGTTCATGAAAAACTGGTTTGTGCTCAAGCGCAACCTCCAATATGCTACAATGGCACTAGTATTGGAACATAAGTGCCTTAAATTGTAGTTTCTATTGATATTCAACGATCTACACTATAAACACACTTGGACTAATACAAAGCGGGATATAAGATGGGCTTGGAGAGAGATGACAGATCTCCAGCTGTCTTGGACAGAAATAACGATATAGATCTCCAGTGGGCTTGGAGAAATATGACGAGATGGATTTCCAGCAGGCTTGGGAAGATCAACCACACGGAATGCCAGTAGGATTGGAGAGAGATGGATATAATGGATCTCAAGGAGGCTTGGAGGGAGTTCAAGCAGAGATGGATGAGATGGATATAGAGTGGCATTCAGATGACTAAGTATGAGTGATTGGGAGGGAGAGAGTCTTGTAACCGGTTGCTGGAAGTGAGGGCAAGACACAATGCAAATAATCAGTGTGAGACCTGGCTTGGGAGATGTTAACCAACAATTACGCAGCCAAGTGGAGGACTTGCCTTGGGTAGAGAGCAGAGGCGGTAGGCACAGTACTCGACTGCACATATAGTTCTCGTATGGAAGGGAGTGAATCGGTAGCTGCAGTTGCCGGTAAGATGCCAGGCCAGGTGAGCGAGGGCCTGACAGAGTATGAGTGGAATTTGTGCAAGACCTGAGGCTTGAGAAATGTTATTCAATGATCGCAAAGCCAAGTGGAAGACTTAAAATTACCAGGAGAGGAGTTGGTTTCTGAAGCCGGCTACAAAGATTTGTTCCACAGTATACGAAAGTGATCGATGAGGCAAGGCCAGATGACAGCTGGCTCATGATGTTTACTGCCTGATGACTGGCGATGCTCAGGGGGGGAACTTAACATAAGAAAACTGGAATGAGACGAGGTTGAGACAGGGGATGAGAAGGAAAGAGACAGATGATGGATGAGGGTTTGGGAGCTGCAGAGTGACAGAGATGGACCTGAGAGTTTGGATTTGTAAGTGAGAACATAGGACATGATTCAGTAAGATGCATTCATATTCTCATTTAATCTGTTTGATAGTCAATGGGCTAAGCCATATAAGGCTGAGTTGTCCGAAATTGCACCTCTGATTTCTATTTGACCTGTGAGTTCAGGTTAGAAGATATTGCTTGCCAAGCAGATTATATGAGTGGACAGGTGCAACCTAGCAGTTCAAGACCTAGTTTTTCACATACAAATCCAAGCTCTCAGAGTTTTCTTCCATCTCTCTGCAGTACTCCAGCTCCCATCGTTCTTTTCCATCTTTTTTTCCAGTCACATTTATCATTACCAGAGTTGATTGCCTTCTCTGCGGATTGCCTGTCAAGCCAGCTCTCATCTTTGTTCACTCAATCAATCACTTTCACATAATGGGTAGTGTTCGTCTGTGCAGCCCGCTGCAGAGATAGACTGCATTCTATCCAAGTTATCCCCTTTACTCAGCTTTGGGATTGTGGAATACCATCTCCCATTCCAGGTCTTGCATCAATCACACTCGTACTCTATCTCGCCCTGGCTCTCTGCAGCCAGCTGCACCTAGCAATACTCCCTTCATGCATCAATTACTCTCGCACTCCACCTGGCCCTCACTCTATGCAGTCGGCAATTGACTTACACCTCTGACTACCTCTCATGTACTTGCTGCCATGCACCGTACGTGCAGCCTCTCCCTTCCATCCAGGATCAGTCCTCCACTTAGCTTCTTGATGTCTGCTTACCCATCATCAGATCATCCCTCCCCCAGTCTGCTTGAAAGCTGTCTGTCATCTCCCTTGTATTTATCCAATACCGTATATATTGTAGATATCAATAGAATCAAGATTTCACCCTCAACAAAACCCTGTGCAAACGTGAATTTGAGAGCACCACCGAGGGCTGAGCATTTCAGGAGCACCGAGCAACGGAGGTGTACCTGGGATCTCAGGAGCATAGAGCAACTGAGGAGCACCTGAGATCTCAGAAGCACTGAGCATCTCAGGAGCACCTGGGATCTCAGGAGCATATGGCATCTCGAGAGCACCTGCGATGAGTGTTGGCAACAAACCGAATCGGTTGGTGATGGATCAAACCGAGCAGGCATTCGATTAGAGTTTGATCTGAGATATGCAAATTTCTGCCGGTTCGTCACAAAGTGGTTTGCGAACCATTGAATTTCGAACAAAAAGATGTGAATGAGTTCTTGTCCGATCGGCTTGAATTTTCTTTTATCTTGTACCGCTCGAAGTTACCTACAAGATTGCAAACAATTCAAGCTGATCGGACAAGAACTTGCATATGTATTTTGATTCGAAATGCAGGCGCAAATTTAGTTGGGTTTGAGTGAAAATCATGCGAAGGTTCGGTTCGAATGAATCAAACTGGTTTGTCAATTCTCACAAACCCCTGCAGTTTGTTGCCAACACTACCTGGGATCTCAGGAGCATTGGGCATCTCAGGAGCCCCTGGGATCTCTGGAGAATCAAGCATCTCAGGTGCACCTAGGATCATTGGAGCATTGAGCATCTGAGGAGCACCTGGGATCTCAAGAGCATTGAGCATCTCAGGAGCACCTGGGATCTCAGGAACATAGAGCATCTGAGGAGTACCTGGAATCTCAGGAGCATTGAGCATCTCATGAGCACCTGGGATCTCAGGAGCACCAGGGGTCTCAGATGCGCCGGGGATCTCTATTGTTTGGAGCATCCCAGGAGCGCCAGACTTCTTCGGAGCCCCCAGAATGTCATACGTTTCCAGACACTCAGGAGAGCTGAGTATCTCCGGTGCACTGGGGATTTCAGGAGCCACCAAAATCACACCATCTCTGATGTGTTGAACATGCTAGCTGTGGTTGTCGGACTTCTGAAACTCAGGTCAGGTCCACCAACACCTTGTGAAATAGAGAACAAAACGATCAAGCTTTCTAAACAACTTGGCTAGAGCTCCACAAGGGTCCAAAACTACTCAAATATCTCCTGGATGCTCCCGGAGTGCCTGCCCAAGCTCTGGGTACCTCCTGGAGATTGGCTGAGAGCTCTGGGAGTGTCTGAAAATTCACCATTTCTCCGGGTGGCTCCCAGAGTACCTGCCCATGCTCCAGACATGTCTGGAACAGTACGGCAGTGTACAGGAGCCTCTGGAGCCTCCCAGAGTTAGTTCAAATGCTGTGGGGTGGTTTTGCATTGTCCTGATGTAGCTACCAAAGCCCTGAACTATTGACATAAGAACAAGTCATAAATTGATTCTACCAGTTATTTTCCCAATTTTATATGTTCCGCTACCCCCACCAAAACAGTTGTTGAATCGGTTATACACCTTGCAATATTCACTGCACTGTGATTTGATCAGTAGGCAATTTTGAAAACCGATTGATTTTTCATAGTTTCTGGCAACATCTTTGCACAGTTGGCCTGTGCAGTTTTTGCAAACTGACAAATTTCTTTGACAAATAAGTGAAAGCACTTATGACAGAATTTATATATAATATTGTTGGGATGAGCAAGGAGCCCTACAACAGTCCAACAAGTGAGCAGAATTTGATTATTATTATTAGAACCCTTCAATCCACTGCAGCTGCAAGATATCATATTAGTGGCATGTCAGTTAAATTTCCAATCACAAGATGGAAGAATTCTATAATTTTTTCAACTATATTGAAGAGAAAAGTTGTGTTCTATGTTCACTTTAGATTCTCAGTCTCAAAACTCTTTTGCTATAGTATTCAGCAAAGCAGTAATTGGTTGGAATCTCAGCAGCTGCACCAGATATAATTTTCTCTGTGTGAACAACTCCTGGATATGCTGGAAGACTGACAATCAGTTGGAACATATTTGCAATGACTGTCTGGAAGTGGTACATTCACTATAAGGGCTAAATTTTAATATCAACAACTATCTACCCAAATCACCTTGCAAAGACTGCCAAGATAGGGTCGGCGGCAGGGTCCCATTTTGTAGTGAGGGATGTCACCTTGCAGATTCATACCCAGGAGGATCTAAAAATAATATGAACAGTGAATATATCAAAATCAACATATGAAATAATCATACAATATCAAATCAATGCCAAGGAGGCAGCAAGGCTCATGTTGGCAGCTGCATCCAGTCAGAATGAAACCAGGAATATGAACCTAAAGCCACAGATAAAATCAGATCAATGGAAGAAAAACAGGCTGAATCCAGAAATCACCCTAACCCAAAGTTGAAAGAGAGTTAGACTGGAATATACACATGATGTCTTATGAAACCCCATTATGGACCTGCAATGACAACTAGTTACAAGAGTTCCAACAATCAAGACAGACCTTTGACAAGATCTTGATAATACACAGAAACAGCTAAGAGTTCAAGGAGAAAACACCAAGAGATAGTGAGGCCAAGTACACAGGGTGCTGGTGTCATCATGATATTAGTGAAATGGACAAAATAAGGCGAATGGAAATCACAAAGAAAATTATATATTATATTTTGCAAGAACCAATTGGAAAGCACTGCATAGGTGGAACACCCGGTCAATTCTCAAAATAGCTGATGAACTGAGAAAGTTTTTAAATATCCAAAGCAAAATGAAATATGCAGCCAATGGATAGAAAGGAGTAGTGCTAGTACAAATCCAACAGTATATTGACAAAGTCACAGGATATATCAAAATCACGAACCTGAACACTATATTGAATATGCTGCAATTAGGCTTTGGCAATCACAATCGATAAGGCAGAGCCGAATAAGAACTGTTTATATTTTGGAAATGCAATGGAGAGTTTCTCCTATTGTCATGCAGAGTTTGAACAATGGCAACTGGAATGAAGAAGTACAAAGCAATACAATATGTCAAGGACTGTCAAAGGAAATAAAGAACTCACTGCAACACTGCAACATTCTGGAGACTATAATCGATTTCATCAATAATGTGTTTCAAGTGCAACGTACAAATCTGCACCAGAGCTGCAAAAAGAAGAACCACACGATACAGTGGAGGGTCCAACAAACCATAGAACAACAGCCCTACTGCCCTAGCAACTCGAGAAACAGCACCTGCAGGAATTGTAGCAGAATATCATGGCCCCACTCCAATAGAACTCTCTGCAATCAAAGCAAAGAAAATCATTTCAGGGGAGGGAAAGAGATGGAGGAAAGGAGGACTTTCTATGTACTGCGGAGATAGCAGGTACTTCATGGCATTGTGTCGAAGGAAGTTGAAAGCAATATCAGAACAGGTGGAGATCAATCTGTTCAAAAAGATATATGGAAGGAGAAGGAGCAGAGAT